>JAEKDQ010000929.1:0-123715 GCA_026937815.1 Etheostoma perlongum
AATGGATTACTGCAATTCTTTAATATCAGGCTGCTTGAAAAAAAAAGTCCATAAAGACTCTTCAGCTGATCCAGAATGCTGCAGCACGTGTTCTGACAGGAACCGGTGAAAGAGATCACATCTCTCCTGTTTTAGCTTCTCTACATTGGCTTTCAGTAAAATCCAGAGTATAATTTAATATCCTTCATCATTTTGGAGCTCAACCTCAAAAAGCCACAAAGCAAATGCTTGTGGCTTAAGGGTTGAGTTCCCGCTAATAAAAAATCAGGTCAGCGCAGTTGGCTGTTAACCGAAAGGATGGTGGTTCCAGTCCACCCAGGGAAGTTTTTGCTTAAATAACCTGGAGTGAGCCAACTCTGGGGTTCATCATTCTGCCAAAGACCATAGAGCAGCCCAAAGATAACCCAAGTGGCCTTATGTCTATCAGAAGGTACAGTTTTGCCAACCATGTACTGTACGTATTATTCTTTACAGACATTGGTATGCAGGTCACTTGAAGTAATCCAAGCAAATATATAAGTCCCCGACCAACAGCTTTGTGATACTTGGTGGGCAACTGTATGTCAATGATCAAGCTTGTTGCTGTGACCAAGAAACCACCAGTAAAATAACAGATTTTAAAATCAGACATTTAAAAGTCACTTGATTGATTTGATAATGCAGCTGTCATAGTAGGTGTGCGTTTGTGCTGTAGTGTCACAGTGTATTGTCCAAAGGATGCTCATTGTATATTGTTATCCATATTCATGTTGCCTTTAGATGAGAAATAAGCCCAATAGCCACCATGGGGTCAGTAGAGTTGATGGCAAGGTTGAGGGCGTATGCCGGCTCAGGGGTTTGGCCTTCTGGAGGCCACATACCAGCCCCTAAGCAGTGGAAGTGGCATGACCTCTATCAGAAGGTAAAATATAGCAATATATAATGATAACTTAAAAAAAATACCATACAATAGTGCAGATGATATGAATAAAACAAATGACTGTATATTTAGCAGCCCACCACTCTGCCTCCTGCCGCAGCCTCGCAGTCTGCTGCTCTGGTCTCGACCGCTGGTGCAACGGCTGCTGTGCCACCATCTTTCCTCCACCCCCCTCCAAGTTTTTCAATGGTGAATATTTTATTAAATAACTCATATTTCATATATATATATGAAATAGTGTTTTTTTATTTGTTACATAATCATATTAATATTGTTTGTCTTTTCAGTTCAATAAATCACGCTTTGGTGTGTCACAGTCTGCCACACTAAAGCCTAATTTAGTGAGTGGTCAATTAGTGTCGAATGACTTTCTTTGGTGCAACTCCTTTTGCCTCCAGATAGAGCTCATTCAACGATAGAAAGTACCAGATAGTACTGAATATCTATTCCAAAACTCCCATTCTTTTATTTATTTAGCTAGCGGTGGACAGCTGGTGAAATCTACTGCCTCCTCATTTGTAAGTGTCTGATGAACTCACAACCAAGTCAATCCCAAAGAAAAGCACTTATGAACACAATAATCATCAGTGTCTCCATTTGAGATGATCTGAATGTGATTCCAATGCCATCCATCTTCAGTTACAGTCTGTAGCATTGTCATGTTTAACTGCCCCAACAAGTAGCACTTACTGAATTAAACAGTCAAGTCAATGCTAAAGTTGAGGTAATAAGAATGACTTAGAAAACATTTCAACATTGTTCAACCAGTAACCAGGGAGAATATCCTTTTAAACATTTCTTTAGGGAGGAAATCTTGGACTTCAGAGGTCAACAAAACTGCCCCAACAAGTATCACTTACTGCATACACAACTCAAGTCAGTGTTTGGGTAGTTCTGGTGCCAGAGTTATTCATTTTACTATTGTTGGGAAGAATTGTGAATCTGCATTTGTTCAAAGATATGTCTGATGATGAACTCACTACCAGGTCAACCCCAAAGAGAAGCACTTATGAAAACAATAATCATCAGTGTCTCCATTTGAGGTGATCTGAATGTGATTACAATCCCCTCTATCTTCAGTTAGTCTGTAGCATTGTCATGTTCAACTGCCCCAACAAGTAGCACTTACTAAATTAAACAGTCAAGTCAATGCTAAATATATTTATCCAGAGACACAATCTAGAATGAATTCTAACACATGTTAGCATTCTCCAACTAGTAACACAACATAAAATAGCAGTTACAGTTAAATCTTTGGATAAAATCCTTGATTCAGTCGTCAGAAAAACAACCCCACAGATTAGTACTAACTATGTGAGATGATCTGAATGTGTTTACAATGGCATCCATCTTCAGTTGGCTATTGCCATATTTTAAAATTTTTCTGCAAGACTGTGGCCTACCAATAGCTCAAGCCTGTCCTACAGTGACTGTAGCTAAAGCTAATTAGTCCAATATAATCAGACAGCTCAATCTGGCAGTGTTGCCATAAAAACATGCCAAACAAGCTACTAGACCATTGCCTTTCTAGTCACTGACTGGTCACATTTACTTGATAGAAAATTGCTAATACGATGATTTTACGTGTGGCTCGTTGGTCTAGCGGTATGATTCTCGCTTTGGTGTGAGAGGTCCTGGGTTCAACTGACGAGCCCTAAAAAGTTAGGAGCTGTTCCAACCCAAAGCTGTACTTTAAAGTCCAGTTTATTGTTAAATTAACCAAGATTAAGAGCCAGCATAATTGTAGTAGAGCAATTTGGCAATTTTTCATATCCTGCTTCAACTGCACTGCAAAAACAGAAAAAACCAAACCCAACAGACTCTCCTTGTTCACTTTAAAGCCCGGTTCAGTTTAATTGAACTTAACACAACTATAGTCAATAGAAAAAGAAAATATATATATGAAAAGCCATCTTGGTTCATCTTTCCACTGTTCCTAATATCACCACTCTGGTCTGGTTGGAAACTAAAGGATCTAAACTAAAAGGATGTTCCTCTTTAACTAAAAGGTCTATCTCTATAGGGATCCATCCCATAATGTTGTCACACAATTAGAATAATAATCTGAGTCTGTCAGCAGCAACAACACAACCTTTAGTGGATGCTGATTTTTACCTTTAAATTAGGAGTTTAAACAGAGACACATCAGGAAGAATAAATCCATCAAATCAAGTCCCCAATAATCAGCATGTGGACTTGTTTTATTTCAGGTAGTTAGCATGGAGCTGTTCCACATTCCCAGACATTTAAAACAAGTCAATCATTGGCGTTATTCTACAAGTCAGATGAATAAATCAGCTGTTTGCTATTTGAGCTGCTCTGTTCCCTGCTGCTCCATCATTCTTTAGTGTCCTCTGGAAACAGGTTGCTGTCCTTTATGTTTCTTTTGGATGACATCATCAGTGTCTTTGCTTTTTAGTCTGAAGAAACTCCAACAGATTTAAAACCACATGCAGTCACAGAAAATACAAACAGGGAATAGAAAATATCAGACAAAGAATATGAAATGAAAAGTCCCCAAAGTAGGAAAATATAATGTTAATCTACCAAACAACAATAACTGAGAGCCTCCAATTAAACAACTTTGTATGTCGGTAATGAAGAGAGGAATGTTTGGACATATTAAATATTCAATTTATTTTTATTTAACCTTTATTTAACCAGGAACAATCCCATTGAGCTACAGTAACTCTTCTTCCAGGGAGTCCTGCCAAGACAGGCGGCAATAAGTTTCATAATACATAAAATGGTTCCATACTACACCACAAATCTCTATAGATACAAACAATACAACACAAACAAGACATTACACTTAAAGCCCATGTTGCAGGTTAACCACCACTGTTGATTATTGGGTACAAAAAGCACTCCAAATATGTGTATCATTTTTAAAAATGTTACAGTGTTAAAAGTTACAGCAGTACATACAATGACTTTACTTTTTACTGTCAGTGAATAGCACCGAGTGAACGTCAACGTTTTCTTTCGATCTAGTGACAGGGATCCTGTCGTTAGTTCAGATAAGTACTGCTACACTTATCTAGATATAGTAATAGAAGGCATCCCCGAGTGTTATTTCTAAGTGTTTACCTCTTCCTCCGGTGAAAACGTGCCGCTGTTTGGCCGGTGCTTGTGTGTGTGGCGGCAAAGCTGCGGTGGAGAGCGGGTGCTGTAGGGGAGTGAGACTCCTGGGGGAAGCGAGCCTCTGGTCGGGAAGCGAGCCTCTGGTCGGGAAGCGAGCCCCGCGATCAGCTGATCTGAAGATGCCTAAATCCGTTTGTGACATTTCAGACAGGATCACGGTCCTCCCCAACCAGCACGCACCAGTATTGTAATTGTTTATATTTCAAACATCACTGCAGGTTGATTGTGGGCAACAACGCTGTCGTGGTAAGCTTACCGAAACTCTACTGCCGGTTGCTGGCTGGCTACGCGACGTTAGGTATATCCGCTAGCATCCGTACAGGCTAACTATAGCCAGTTAGCTTTGTGTGTAGACAAAAGGTGCACTAATGCCACATGTATGATGTTGACAACATGGACGCATATATAGGCAACACCAAAGGCAGTTGTAATATTTACCTAGCAGGCTAGGCTAACGCTGTTGTGCTAACGTCCGGCAGCGCAGCGTTAGCTAGCAGTCTAAACTTGTGAAAAGCCAAACAACATCCCCGTTTAAGCTGTGTTTCTCTTTCCCTCCAATATTATTATAAATATAATAAAGTCACATGGACTCGGTCAAGACCATAGACTGTTAATATTAAAAGACCAAAAGCCACATTAGGCCAGACCAGTGGTAAATACAACGCAGGCTGCTCTGTTATCTCCCCAATATGACGTCATGCAATGCATTGTGGGGGGAAAAGGAAACACTGTAAAATTGTGCCTACTTTTGGTATTATATTCAATTTTTTTGATATCCAACACCATCAAATACAATGGATAACAGTTCAAATATTTACTACCAACAAGCAAATTCCACAAATTCCAGTCCAGAGTGCTAACCATTATACCATGAAACCTTTACAAGTGCTGCAAGGGTTTGCTAGGCTGCTAATTTCTTTCATAATATACACTACTGGTCAAAAGTTTGGGGTCACACATTGCACTCCATTGTAGACAGAATGCCAGCTGAGATCAGTTGCATTGTTTTTTTAACCAGGGCTGCCGTTTTCAGATTACATTATGTGCTTACATAATAGTAAAATGGTTCTCCAATGTTTTTCTAGTTTTTTATTATTAAATGATAGATTAGTACACAGAATGTGCCTTTGGAACATTGGATGAATGGTTGTTGATAATGGGCAATGTAGATATTGCATTAAAGATCAGCCCCCCCACCCCAATTAGCAGGTATTCTGTCTATAATGGAGTGGTATGGAAATGTATAAGTGACCCCAAACTTTTGACCGGTAGTGTATATGATATTGAAGGCACACAACAATCACAATGAAGCAAAAATTATTGGCCAACTTAAGTCCTTTAGTTAGCTAAACGTTCAGAGGATGTGGGAAAAAGCAAGTAAAGAACAGATTTAAAGGACTTGCGCCAGACAGGGAATAGAGCAGTAGATATGTCTACTAGGGATGATCGAGTACAGCATTATCTGTATCTGTTTACCATATAAATTATCTGTATCTGTATTTGTAATCGGACTGGGCGGGGCCTAACCCGGAAGTGGGTCGGGTTGTCTTGAAATGGGCGGGGGGTTTAACCGGTATGTTATTTTAAGCATGCAATTGATATGGGTTGATCAGAAATTGTTATATTTATTGCTGATTAGAAAACTATTTACATGACAGCATCAGCATTGAGCTTCAGATCAATGGTGTTGTCATAGTAACAAACAAACTATATACAGAACAAGTTTTGCAACAATGAATACAACACATGCTGTTGCAATTATGAAGTAAAATGTAATGAACAAGAGTTTTCATACTTAAAATAACTTTCTGTTTTTAAAGAGAGAGAGAGACGGGGGTGGGGGCGGGACTGTGTTCTACGGATCAAATAGATTGAATAATTAAAAAAACTATGACAGGCAGAGACGCACCTGGCGAGACGCATTCTACCAAGCAGCACCATGTCTGAACAAACCCCACATTTACCAGAAACCTACTTGTTACTAAGTAAGTACTACAAACCGAAGTAAAAACAAACCTGAAGCTGAAGAAACCCTAAACGTTAACGGCAGAGACCCGCAGACCTGAGTGGCTGAGGGAGAGAGAGAGAGCTGTTCACTTCTCAGTGTTCTGTGTGCGAGTGAGCAGAGCGTGGGTGTGTAGGGGAGGGGAGCTGTGACTAGCCTATCACAGAATAGTGTAGGGGAGGGGCGCTGTGACTAGCCAATCACAGAACACAGACACAGTCCACTACCCAATCTGAGTACAGATATTGGCTCAGTATATATGTATTCGGCTAAAGTGCTTTATCCGCTCATCCCTAATGTCTACTGTGTACAAACACATGGTAACTTTACATCTGTTGACAACAAAGATGCTCACAAAACGCATTACTTCCAATTGCGTTTCTTGCGCACATTCATGTCTTCTTAAATACAAAGAACTGCTAAGTTCTTCATTCCCAAAATCATGTCTCAGACATCAGTTCCAGATGAAAACAATAATTGCCTGAAGTGGGATTTGAACTCACGCCTTCAGTGGACACTGCAACCTGAACGCAGCGCCTCGGAACGCTCGGCCATCCTGACTGATTCAACAGACGTTCAGTAGGTCCTGTCTCAAAAAATATAATATAGTAAATTAAACATGTCATGATATAGTAGGTTCTCAGTCATACATGTCATAGTTAGTTTCTCAACTGTCAGCCCAAATATATGGGCGTTCATGTAGACAAGGAAGAAAGTCACCAGGGTGGCAATGTGCTTGACAATGGCAATACATTGCACGGGATGTGAAGGCAATGTGCAATACAGGCTAAATCCTATGGTAGGAATCCATATCCACCAATGTTTCTGTCCACAATGGCCACCTGAATCCAGAAATGTCCCTGCCAGATGGGAAATAGACAGACAATTGGGTCAACATTGTGCAATTATCTTCAAAATGTCCATCTGAGTCCAAAAATATACCTGCCAGATGGTAAATAAACTGATAACTGTCTTCATGGTCTAAAGGTGTCAAATATTGCCGTACAATGCCTACACTCAAAAAATGATTCAAGCCTATCCTTAGAGGTGACACATTTAAATATAATTTGCTTTATTTAAATATATCTATTTAAGATCATATATATATATATATATATATATATTAAAAGTGGTTTAACTAAAAATGTATTAATAGCACCTAAGAGATTGATTTACATTAGATCGCCAAAAAAAAGTTTCATACGGAACCGCCCTTTGCAACGCAAAGGTAATGATTGGAGGGCGCTGCAAAATAAGGGGGAAAATCCACAACTTGGTAAGTGTTCGTTTTCTGTTGTAGATTACAAAATATCTAACTGTCAAATAACGTTATTCCGTAATACTGACCGAAATGTGTGAACAGATATGCAAGCCGAATTTCACTCTTCAAAGTTAAAGGGAGTTGGTGTCTAGCTAGTGCTAATTTTAGACTTTTAACGTTAGCTACCGTTTATTGACATATAGCTAGCGTTGGAGGCCACATTGACTGCTTTGGTTAACTCATTTGTTGCTCTTGTTGCTGCAATGGTTGACCGGGCAAAACTGGCCTGTAGACAGGTGTGTGTGTGTGTGTGTCTCTCTCTCCGTGTGTGTGTCTCTCCGTGTGTGTCTCTCCTTGTATGTGTATCTCTCCGTGTGTGTGTCTCTCCTTGTATGTGTATCTCTCCGTGTGTGTGTCTCTCCTTGTGTGTGTATCTCGCCGTGTGTGCCTGCTTGTCTGTCTGTCTCCGTGTGTGCCTGTCTGTCTGTCTGTCTCCCTGTGTGTGTCCATCCATTATGGCGTCGTCAAGCAGCCACGGATCGAAGCAGTCAATGCCACGTAACGCTAAAGTTAGCCAGTTCAAATGTCTATGGCTCGTTTGGTGATTGTGCATTTAGGCTGTAGGTGTACTTAAATTGGCTGCCTGTCGAGCCCTGGCTGCACACTGGGCAGCTGCGTATTTCTTTCTTGTGCGTTTTATTTACGGGGGCAACAAAAGTGTGTGTTTTAGGGGTTTGTGGCTCTGCAGGTGCAGTTAAGCCGCCTACAATTGGTCAAATTTTAAACAAGTTCTGCTACATTTTGGCATATGCCACAATATTTTGTGTAAACAGTTAATTATATATTTATTATAAAATTCTACAATTCCATCTGTTTTATGCATCACAGAAATCATAGGGCCACATGATAGGCTGAAGTATAGAACCTATGCACTAATATGTTTCACTATAAATAATAATTACTTTCATTTCATGGATACACTTCCTGAGTATTTCTCCATTGCTCACAGGTCTGATATATGTATCTCATCTTTTGCAGTTTAAGTTGTAAAGCAGCTTGTGGCAACATCCTAGTGATGGTAAACTGCACCTTCCATCGGAAACTGAAAAGCAAAGGAGAAGTGAAGGTGCTGAGGATTAAGGAAGTCCTGTCTATCACAGATTTGGTTAGTTGAAATGCATATAATGTACTTAGCTGCTTATTTAAACACCTTTTTTAATGGCCTACTTGTATAGTGCTTTTATCCAAATAATATGTTTTTTGCATTTGGTTCAGCCACACACCAATGGCTATGAAAAACATGCAAGACAGACATGCATCTCATGCTAAAATAGCTTGTCTACCGTTAACTTTACCATTTGTGAGGATGCCACGAGGCGTTTTTCAAATGTGCACGAACGTTAAGCTCAAATGATTAGCTAACGGTAAACCGTCTATTTTTAGTCAAATGCGGTTTCTACATCAAAGGTACACCCAGTTTAGTAGATTTCAATAATGAAATCCATAATTACTAGCTTTGACTAAACTGTTGTAAGTCATGTGCAGGATTGCTGCTTGTGCCTCTTCCCCCTCGTTAGATTAGCATTATTACTATTAGCATTATTACTGCATGCTAACGCTAGTGTGAGCAACCTGCGGCGTAGAAAACAACTCTAACTGAAAGAATGTCCGTTTACAGAAGAAACGTAGGCAATGCAAGTTTTTCTGTTTCGTAAATATTGTTTTTTGGCTTTCAGCATCAGCAAACAGATTGTACTATGTCGTGCAAATTTTTTGTCGGAGCATTTATGAATTCATATAAGTTTCTAAAGTCACATTACAAACTGGAACATTTTTCTTTTAGTCATAACAGGTTTGGTAAATAAAGTAGTAGTAGTTACTTAACTCTGGTTTTCTGTTACATTTTTTTGGTAAATTGTTTTCCTTATGGTTATATTAACCTTTGATTTTGTTTCTCAAGGAGACCATCACATCTACTCCAGGGAGCATTGCCACCCCCACAACACTCTGTCTCATTCAGATACATATTATGTAAGCAATCAAGGTTTTTACAATACATGTTTTTGTGTCAAACTGTTATCATGAGAAATTATGTAATCCAAAACAGTTTAATTGTGTGTTTGGGGGGGGATCTTGCAGATAGTGAGGAGTTTGGAAGGTGCAGTTCCACTGGAATCAACGTGCATGTCTCAGCTGGACAAGGACACTCCAAAGCTCCTGGAGCTGTTTACTTTGAACAGAGGAGAGGGGTTGGTCAGTGCATCAACAGTAGTGATAAGTGTATACCTTTAGGTGGGGGCTACTAATTAGCATAATTCCCCCGCTTTATGGTTATTACTTTTAGGTGGGGGTCATATTCCCCCCGCACCTGTTGTGTATACTAGTAGGTGGGGGCCGTTTCCCCCCCGCGCCTGAAGTTAATACTTTTAGGTGGGGGCCGTTTCCCCCCGCGCCTGAAGTTAATACTTTTAGGTGGGGGCCGTTTCCCCCCGCGCCTGAAGTTAATACTTTTAGGTGGGGGCTGCTGATTCCCCCCTAAAGTTGCGTGCGCAGATCGTCCAAACTAGAGGAATAAATCAATTGGAAAAATGTATAAAAGAAGAAGAATAAATTGAAGAATAATGAAGGTAAGTCAATGATTAAAGTCTTTTAAAAGTTTTGACTACTAATGTAGTGTGTTTAAACGGATTGTGTGTGTGTGTGTGTGTGTTTGCTTAGTAGCGCTGACGGGAGCAAATGATTTCTAAACTTTAATGGTTTAAGGCTGTATGACTAGATTGTTAACGTGTACGATTTCCAGGATGTAACAGTTACACTTTTAATCAGGCTAATACTTTTACTCATGGTCCCGTTTTTAGCTAGCAAACTGGCTAGATGTGTAATGCCTTTTAAATGGTCCGTGATACTCTGGGATGGACTGCGTGTGTGTGTGTATATGCGTTTGTGTGGGGGTGTGTGTATAAGCCTTGTATTACTGTCTGACGGACAGCGATGATTTCTAAACGTTAATGGTTTAAGGCTGTATGACTAGATTGTTAACGTTCAGTTATATTTTTTAATCAGGCTAATACTTTTACTCATGGTCCCGTTTTAGCTAGCTAACTGGCTAGATGTATAATGCCTTTTAAATGGTCCGTGATACTCTGGGATGGACTGCGTGTGTGTGTGTGTGTGTGTGTGTGTGTGTATATGCGTTTGTGTGTGGGTGTGTGTATAAGCCTTGTATTACTGTCTGACGGGCAGCGATGATTTCTAAACTTAATGGAAGGTTATATGACTAGATTGTTAACGTTCAGTTATATTTTTTAATCAGGCTAATACTTTTACTCATGGTCCCGTTTTTAGCTAGCTAGCTAGCTAAGTGGATATCTGTAGAGTGACGTATTGCGTTTTGTGGGCCGTGATACGCTGGCTGACTGGGCCGCGCACAAGGCCAATGGAGAGGTGTTAAAAAACCGTGACGCACGGGTGGGTGTTAGATTTCTGCCTTTAACTTAACGGACAAGATTTCCAGTGGTCACTTTTTTCTTCATGCTAGCTGAGGTACGTTAAATTCGAATATCGTGCTGCGTAGACATGGATTCTAACGGACTTGATGTACGAGAGAGCTTAATCCTTGAAGAAGGTAATTGTGGACCTAGCACTACATTTGAAATGCGTTATCCGCTGCTGAAGAAGAAGAAGAGAAGTCGTACCGAGATATTTACTAAAAGTGATACTGAATGTTGTACGGCTAATTATGCGTTTATGGGTGAGAACGGCTATGGGTATTCTATAGGATATAGTGATGGCAGTGTTACTTTAGCTGTATGTACTAGCGGGGATCCAGAGTTAAAGTCTGAGGCTAAAACAGAGTACACCGTAAGTTTAAAAGATTGGCGTCTTTTTTTTTAGATCTGTAGTCTGCCAGGATCTTGATATGACAGGTTTTCAGAGATAATTTATGTAGCACAGTGGGATAGCTACAAAGAAGGGAAAATCTTCTGTGTGGAGGCAGATAGATTCAATAGATCGCCAGAGGATTTTATTTTTTCTCAGAGTGTGCGAGAAAAAAGAGAAACTTGTTGCTACCAGAGGACGTATGGACTGGAGGTTAAAACCTTATCCTGTCTCCACCCATGAGCATGAAGAATGGTTTAAAAAACGTATTCTTTATACAATGGTGTGATTGGGAGCTAATGAAGAAACAGTTTGAATCCATTGACTATACCATCAGAAGAGATAGTATAAGGACCTCGTATGAGAAGATCAAGAAAAGACTTATATTTGACGACTGTGGGGATCAGAACCTTTCACTACCCCGACCGCTTTATAGACCTAAAATTGTCAACCACAGAGACTAGGAAGATGGTGGGTGTAATTATGTGTCAAATGTTTGCTAAGATACTTTTTTCTTTACTGTGTATCTAATGAGCGACTGTTATTTATTCTTCCAGAAGGGCTGGAGTGGTGCTACCCGCCTGGTCTGCAGAATTTTTCCACCCCTCGGACGGTCACGGATCTCCATCTTCATCATCTTCATCATATACAACCCCTAAACGATTCGTGTCACCCCCATCCCCTTTGACGCCTCCTCTACCGCCCGCTCTTTTGATCCGGACACCACCAGCATCCCCCCAGCCAACTGGCGTCACGCAACCGGACGGAGGAGATATATGTCCAGACACATCCCACCGACCAACTGCCGTCGCACAGTGGGTGTGCGACGGCACAGGGCTAGACCCATATCTCGAGTGTGATTGTTATCATCATGATCACAACGACGGTGCGGTATCAACATTGCTCATAGACAGTATTAAAACTGCTTCGCTACATCTGCTGGGTATAGTAATATATCAATACTGGAAGGAGCAGTGTTATGGATGCCAGGTCAATCATCCGAGCCAGAAACATCATGAGTGCTTAACCAGTATACCGGAATGGTTCTATGGAGAACACTTTGATAAGCTTATGAAAAGACTATTGACCAATAAATTTGTGAGTGTTGTGCGACGCTTTCTGACATTAAAAAGTGTCAGTGCCGATGACTCCAGAATCCGTGGAGTGGCTGAAGCGGTATTGTATGAGTTGAAATCAGCTGAAGATGTTACAGCTAAAATCCGTGAAATGTATGATGCATCAGTGGGTAATGATGTTGTGAAAGTAGCTCAAATTCGTGAAATCGGAGATTACTGGAGGGATTTATACAAGAGTAGAAAAGTATACTGAGATTACTGGAGAAAAAAAAGCTTATACGTGTGTGAAAAAAAAAAAAATAAAAAAAAAAAAAAATATGGGGAATTGCTTGCGTTTGATGTATAGGAAATTCAATGAGCGATATGTGATATTGAAATTGTCAGGCCTTTTAGACAAGGCTGTAGCCAACAAGGTGGGTGATGATACCATATACCAATGTAACCGTGAAGTCGAGCCGTCTGATGTGATTAGGCTTGAGAAAATGATGGAACTTGTGAGAGGCCAAATCTGTACACATCCGTGGCCTGATGTGATTCAAATGTTACTAGCATTGCTGATGACACGGGAGAATGTGATGGAAACATTTTGTACAGTCATAGCTAGCATTACACACAACTTTGAGCGGTTGAAAGTTCATCATCTGTTAACATTGTACACTATGATTGTTGATACATTGAGTCTGTATGTAAGAGAAAAACAATGTGATAATGATATGGTATCCGATTTTCAAGAGCTACATGCATTCATAATCGCTAAAACGGGTGTGAACGAGGTAGCCAAAATGCTGTATGTGATAGAGTGTGTAAACATGTCTTCATAATTTGTTGTGATGTAAATAAAAATGCATGACACAAAGCTAATGATGTCAGTTTCATCTATACGAATCATGGAGAGTGTTATGGAAAAAATATACTATGATGCATCACACCCTGGTGGATTAGGTGGCGTGGATAAGCTTCGTCAGGCAGTCAAAGAGCATACTGGGGTGACTCCAGCACTCCCAGTGGTTCAAAAGTTTTTACAGCGTCAGGATACCTATACCTTGCATGCGCCCGCATTAAAAAATTTCCCTAGAAACAGAGTAGTTGTTAGTGGTATTGACAAACAATTTCAGATTGATCTGGTAGATATGAGCGAATATTCATCAGAAAACGATAATGTGCGATATCTGCTGACCTGTATTGATGTGTTTTCTAAATACGCATGGGTGAGGTGTCTTAAAAACAAAACAGGACCAGTTGTCACAAACGCTTTTAAAGAAATACTAAGCGATGGACGGATACCCCAGAAAGTTCAAACAGACGAGGGAAAGGAGTTTTACAATACCACTTTTCATAATCTGCTGGATCAATATAAAATCAAACATTTCTCGACATCGAATGAGACAAAAGCAAGTGTGGTGGAGAGGTTCAATAGGACATTCAAAACGCGTATGTGGCGATTTCTAACATCCATCAACTCTCGACGGTATATTGACGCAATTCCCGATCTGGTTACTGCATACAATTCTTCATACCACAGGTCTATAAAAATGGCCCCATCCTCAGTAAATAAAGACAATGAGAAAGATGTCTTTATCAATTTGTACAAGCTGAAGACACCTGCCGTGGTAGCCTTTAAATTTCAACTGGGAGATACGGTTAGGATATCAAAGCATCGTGGATTATTTAGAAAAGGTTATAAGCAAACGTTTACAGATGAGTTTTTTACAATAGCTAAACTTATAAGTCGCATACCGCCGGTTTATAAGCTAAAAGATGTCAGTGGCGACATGTTGACAGGAACCTTTTACGAGGCAGAATTGCAACAGGTGATCATAGACAAGAATAAGATATTTAAAATAGAGAAGGTGGTGAGGAGAAAGCAGGCGGGGCGTAAACGCATTGCCCTTGTGAAGTGGTTGGGATGGCCTGAAAAATTCAATTCATGGGTTTCTGAAAATGACATTGTAGACCTTAAAAAAAAAATAGGATGTAGAATGTGTAAACTAGTCATTCAGTCCCTGCCTGTGGGAAAAACATATTACAATGAGTAAGAATGGTTTTTTGTCACATTGCCTAGCAATTCATCATCATCTGTATATCCAAATAATAAGATATGTCAGTTCAGAACCAAGTTAGCCAAGCCTATCATTCTACACCAACCCTATGAAGTGGGGCTTATTGAGATCCAGTACCCTCGTGTCTGGAGCAGTTTTTCAGCAGAGGACTCCGAAGTAGAAATCCTTGACCTAAAAAATGTTGAAAAGCACTATATCAAGCTATCGGTGGGGTGGTATGACTCCGTGCAGAGTGTTATTAAGGAGTTTAACACAAAATGTATAAATAACTCCACCGTAGACGTCAGTATGAGTTATAATGCCATTACAAATAAAGTATTCTTCTCTGGAGGGAGGGTGTCACGTGGCGTTTAAAGGCCGATTAGCCGAGATACTGGGTTTTGTACCAGGCACGTCCTTTGGAATACACCCCAGCCTTTTAGAGAAAAAGCTTAGTATAGCCCCCATCCCGCTGATATACGCGAGGGAGGTATAACATATTTATTTATAGTGACATCATAGATTATCAGCTAGTGGGTGATAGCAACGTCCCCCTTCTCAGATGCATAAATATTTCTGACGAAGCCAGACGCATGCCCACTTTGAGTTACGACGCTCCCACTACGCACCTCTGTCACGCTCAACCATGCGACATACAAATTGAGTTGCGGGACGACCAGAGTGCGCTCATTCCATTCTCATACGGAAAAGTTATAGTCAAACTACATTTTAGACCTGTGAAACTACATTAAAAGCTTACAGTGGCGATGATGGTCGATATATGTCATATTATATGAATCAAGCAGGCGGAGAACTACCTGGATTTATTGGAACAAGTACACAATATGGTAATGGATTAGGCGGTATACTTAGGAACTTATTTCGCATGGCTGTCCCCCTTTTTAAAAAGGGTTTTAATTTGGTGAAGCCACACCTGAAAACAGCTGACCACGGGATTTATTGGTGATGTTGTATCCAATGTAAACGCTGTATCAGCGAGACAAGAGGGAAAAGGACTTATAGCGTACAGCCGTGGGCCTCGATGAACTCCTCCCTCAGGATGTGGGGCGTCGACGAGCAACATCTAAAAAAGGCGTAAAAACATTGGAAAAAAAGTTAAAGTAGTCAAAAAAAGCAGCAGCCAGAAGACGCAGGACTCCAGCCAGACGCTCTCGGTGCTCACCAAAAGACATTTTCTAGACACACATCTATATTTTCAGTTTTGTTCCTTGAGGGATATCAAGTATGGCGTTCATTCATAATCAATCTCAAGAGTGTGTGTGAAGACAGAGCTGGACCTATTCACCGTACCATACACCCAGGCGTCTATTGAAAAATCATGCTATACAGAAATACCCCCTGTGTCGGCCCTGACAGATGCAGGTCCAATTGAGTTTTTATATCTGCCTCTGGTGAAGATTATATGGATTTTTTAACGACTCATACCTGTATTTGCGTGTGAGGATTACAAATCCTGATGGTACTGTGTTAGCCAATGCAGCCGATGTGGGATTTATAAATTATCCAGGCTGTACTCTTTTTCCCAGGTAGACATAATGGTTGGGGATAGATTAATTACACAGTCTTCAAACACATATGCATATCGTGGGATGATTGAGTGTTTGTTAAATTATGGAAAGGACACTCTGGACACACAATTTAGTACAGGATTGTTTTGTAAAGATACCAGTGGTCAGATGGACGATACATCAATTACAGGCCACAATCTCGGGTTGACGCAGGGGGTATTTCTGTATAGCATGATTTTTCAATAGACGTCTGGGTGTATGGTACGGTGAATAGGTCCAGCTCTGTCTTCACACACTCTTGAGATTGATTATGAATGAACGCCATACTTGATAATCCCTCAAGGAACAAAACTGAAAATATAGATGTGTGTCTAGAAAATGTCTTTTGGTGAGCACCGAGAGCGTCTGGCTGGAGTCCTGCGTCTTCTGGCTGCTGCTTTTTTTGACTACTTTAACTTTTTTTCCAATGTTTTTACGTCTTTTAGATGTTGCTCGTCGACGCCCACATCCTGAGGGAGGAGTTCTTCGAGGTCTACGGCTGTACGCTATAAGTCCTTTTCCCTCTTGTCTCGCTGATACAGCGTTTCTTACATTGGATACAACATCACCAATAAATCCCGTGGCCGCTGTTTTCAGGTGTGGCTTCGCCAAATTAAAACCCTTTTTTAAAAGGGGGACAGCCATGCGAAATAAGTTCCTAAATACCGCCTAATCCATTACCATATTGTGTACTTGTTCCAATAAATCCAGGTAGTTCTCCGCCTGCTTGATTCATATAATATGACATATATCGACCATCATCGCCACTGTAAGCTTTACGCATCATTTTAATGTAGTTTCACAGGTCTAAAATGTAGTTTGACTATAACTTTTCCGTATGAGAATGGAATGAGCGCACTCTGGTCGTCCCGCAACTCAATTTGTATGTCGCTTATGGTTGAGCGTGACAGAGGTGCGTAGTGGGGAGCGTCGTAACTCAAAGTGGGCATGCGTCTGGCTTCGTCAGAAATATTTATGCATCTGAGAAGGGGGACGTTGCTATCACCCACTAGCTGATAATCTATGATGTCACTATAAATAAATATGTTATACCTCCCCGCGTGTATATCAGCGGGATGGGGGGCTATACTAAGCTTTTTCTCTAAAAGGCTGGGGTGTATTCCAAAGGACGTGCCTGGTACAAAACCGAGTATCTCGGCTAATCGGCCTTTAAACGTCACGTGACACCCTCCCCCTCCAGAGAAGAATACTTTATTTGTAATGGCATTATAACTCATACTGACGTCTACGGTGGAGTTATTTATACATTTTGTGTTAAACTCCTTAATAACACTCTGCACGGAGTCATACCACCCCACCGATAGCTTGATATAGTGCTTTTCAACATTTTTTAGGTCAAGGATTTCTACTTCGGAGTCCTCTGCTGAAAAACTGCTCCAGACACGAGGGTACTGGATCTCAATAAGCCCCACTTCATAGGGTTGGTGTAGAATGATAGGCTTGGCTAACTTGGTTCTGAACTGACATATCTTATTATTTGGATATACAGATGATGATGAATTGCTAGGCAATGTGACAAAAAAACCATTCTTACTCATTGTAATATGTTCTTGCCACAGGCAGGGACTGAATGACTAGTTTACACATTCTACATCCTATTTTTATTTAAGGTCTACGATGTCATTTTCAGAAACCCATGAATTGAATTTTTCAGGCCATCCCAACCACTTCACAAGGGCAATGCGTTTACGCCCCGCCTGCTTTCTCCTCACCACCTTCTCTATTTTAAATATCTTATTCTTGTCTATGATCACCTGTTGCAATTCTGCCTCGTAAAAGGTTCCTGTCAACATGTCGCCACTGACATCTTTTAGCTTATAAACCGGCGGTATGCGACTTATAAGTTTAGCTATTGTAAAAAACTCATCTGTAAACGTTTGCTTATAACCTTTTCTAAATAATCCACGATGCTTTGATATCCTAACCGTATCTCCCAGTTGAAATTTAAAGGCTACCACGGCAGGTGTCTTCAGCTTGTACAAATTGATAAAGACATCTTTCTCATTGTCTTTATTTACTGAGGATGGGGCCATTTTTATAGACCTGTGGTATGAAGAATTGTATGCAGTAACCAGATCGGAATTGCGTCAATATACCGTCGAGAGTTGATGGATGTTAGAAATCGCCACATACGCGTTTTGAATGTCCTATTGAACCTCTCCACCACACTTGCTTTTGTCTCATTCGATGTCGAGAAATGTTTGATTTTATATTGATCCAGCAGATTATGAAAAGTGGTATTGTAAAACTCCTTTCCCTCGTCTGTTTGAACTTTCTGGGGTATCCGTCCATCGCTTAGTATTTCTTTAAAAGCGTTTGTGACAACTGGTCCTGTTTTGTTTTTAAGACACCTCACCCATGCGTATTTAGAAAACACATCAATACAGGTCAGCAGATATCGCACATTATCGTTTTCTGATGAATATTCGCTCATATCTACCAGATCAATCTGAAATTGTTTGTCAATACCACTAACAACTACTCTGTTTCTAGGGAAATTTTTTTAATGCGGGCGCATGCAAGGTATAGGTATCCTGACGCTGTAAAAACTTTTGAACCACTGGGAGTGCTGGAGTCACCCCAGTATGCTCTTTGACTGCCTGACGAAGCTTATCCACGCCACCTAATCCACCAGGGTGTGATGGATCATAGTATATTTTTTCCATAACACTCTCCATGATTCGTATAGATGAAACTGACATCATTAGCTTTGTGTCATGCATTTTTATTTACATCACAACAAATTATGAAGACATGTTTACACACTCTATCACATACAGCATTTTGGCTACCTCGTTCACACCCGTTTTAGCGATTATGAATGCATGTAGCTCTTGAAAATCGGATACCATATCATTATCACATTGTTTTCTCTTACATACAGACTCAATGTATCAACAATCATAGTGTACAATGTTAACAGATGATGAACTTTCAACCGCTCAAAGTTGTGTGTAATGCTAGCTATGACTACAAAATGTTTCCATCACATTCTCCCGTGTCATCAGCAATGCTAGTAACATTTGAATCACATCAGGCCACGGATGTGTACAGATTTGGCCTCTCACAAGTTCCATCATTTTCTCAAGCCTAATCACATCGGACGGCTCGACTTCACGGTTACATTGGTATATGGTATCATCACCCACCTTGTTGGCTACAGCCTTGTCTAAAAGGCCTGACAATTTCAATATCACATATCGCTCATTGAATTTCCTATACATCAAACGCAAGCAATTCCCCATATTTTTTTTTTTTTTTTTTTTTTTCACACACGTATAAGCTTTTTTCTCCAGTAATCTCAGTATACTTTTCTACTCTTGTATAAATCCCTCCAGTAATCTCCGATTTCACGAATTTGAGCTACTTTCACAACATCATCACCCACTGATGCATCATACATTTCACGGATTTTAGCTGTAACATCTTCACCTGATTTCAACTCATACAATACCGCTTCAGCCACTCCACGGATTCTGGAGTCATCGGCACTGACACTTTTTAATGTCAGAAAGCGTCGCACAACACTCACAAATTTATTGGTCAATAGTCTTTTCATAAGCTTATCAAAGTGTTCTCCATAGAACCATTCCGGTATACTGGTTAAGCACTCATGATGTTTCTGGCTCGGATGATTGACCTGGCATCCATAACACTGCTCCTTCCAGTATTGATATATTACTATACCCAGCAGATGTAGCGAAGCAGTTTTAATACTGTCTATGAGCAATGTTGATACCGCACCGTCGGTGTGATCATGATGATAACAATCACACTCAAGATATGGGTCTAGCCCTGTGCCGTCACACACCCACTGTGCGACGGCAGTGGGTCGGTGGGATGTGTCTGGACATATATCTCCTCCGTCCGGTTGCGTGACGCCAGTTGGCTGGGGGGATGCTGGTGGTGTCCGGATCAAAAGAGCGGGCGGTAGAGGAGGCGTCAAAGGGGATGGGGGTGACACGAATCGTTTAGGGGTTGTATATGATGAAGATGATGAAGATGGAGATCCGGTGACCGTCCGAGGGGTGGAAAAATTCTGCAGACCAGGCGGGTAGCACCACTCCAGCCCTTCTGGAAGAATAAATAACAGTCGCTCATTAGATACACAGTAAAGAAAAAAAGTATCTTAGCAAACATTTGACACATAATTACACCCACCATCTTCCTAGTCTCTGTGGTTGACAATTTTAGGTCTATAAAGCGGTCGGGGTAGTGAAAGGTTCTGATCCCCACAGTCGTCAAATATAAGTCTTTTCTTGATCTTCTCATACGAGGTCCTTATACTATCTCTTCTGATGGTATAGTCAATGGATTCAAACTGTTTCTTCATTAGCTCCCAATCACACCATTGTATAAAGAATACGTTTTTAAACCATTCTTCATGCTCATGGGTGGAGACAGGATAAGGTTTTAACCTCCAGTCCATACGTCCTCTGGTAGCAACAAGTTTCTCTTTTTCCTCGCACACTCTGAGAAAAATAAAATCCTCTGGCGATCTATTGAATCTATCTGCCTCCACACAGAAGATTTTCCCTTCTTTGTAGCTATCCCACTGTGCTACATAAATTATCTCTGGAAAACCTGTCATATCAAGATCCTGGCAGACTACAGATCTAAAAAGACGCCAATCTTTTAAACTTACGGTGTACTCTGTTTTAGCCTCAGACTTTAACTCTGGATCCCCGCTAGTACATACAGCTAAAGTAACACTGCCATCACTATATCCTATAGAATACCCATAGCCGTTCTCACCCATAAACGCATAATTAGCCGTACAACATTCAGTATCACTTTTAGTAAATATCTCGGTACGACTTCTCTTCTTCTTCTTCAGCAGCGGATAACGCATTTCAAATGTAGTGCTAGGTCCACAATTACCTTCTTCAAGGATTAAGCTCTCTCGTACACCAAGTCCGTTAGAATCCATGTCTACGCAGCACGATATTCGAATTTAACGTACCTCAGCTAGCATGAAGAAAAAAGTGACCACTGGAAATCTTGTCCGTTAAGTTAAAGGCAGAAATCTAACACCCACCCGTGCGCCACGGTTTTTAACACCTCTCCATTGGCCTTGTGCGCGGCCCAGTCAGCCAGCGTATCACGGCCCACAAAACGCAATACGTCACTCTACAGATATCCACTTAGCTAGCTAGCTAGCTAAAAACGGGACCATGAGTAAAAGTATTAGCCTGATTAAAAAATATAACTGAACGTTAACAATCTAGTCATATAACCTTCCATTAAGTTTAGAAATCATCGCTGCCCGTCAGACAGTAATACAAGGCTTATACACACACCCACACACAAACGCATATACACACACACACACACACACACACACACGCAGTCCACCCAGAGTATCACGGACCATTTAAAAGGCATTATACATCTAGCCAGTTAGCTAGCTAAAAACGGGACCATGAGTAAAAGTATTAGCCTGATTAAAAAATATAACTGAACGTTAACAATCTAGTCATACAGCCTTAAACCATTAACGTTTAGAAATCATCGCTGTCCGTCAGACAGTAATACAAGGCTTATACACACACCCCCACACAAACGCATATACACACACACACACACACACACGCAGTCCATCCCAGAGTATCACGGACCATTTAAAAGGCATTATACATCTAGCCAGTTAGCTAGCTAAAACGGGACCATGAGTAAAAGTATTAGCCTGATTAAAAAGTGTAACTGTTACATCCTGGAAATCGTACACGTTAACAATCTAGTCATACAGCCTTAAACCATTAAAGTTTAGAAATCATTTGCTCCCGTCAGCGCTACTAAGCAAAACACACACACACACACACAATCCGTTTAAACACACTACATTAGTAGTCAAAACTTTTAAAAGACTTTAATCATTGACTTACCTTCATTATTCTTCAATTTATTCTTCTTCTTTTATACATTTTTCCAATTGATTTATTCCTCTAGTTTGGACGATCTGCGCACGCAACTTTAGGGGGGAATCAGCAGCCCCCACCTAAAAGTATTAACTTCAGGCGCGGGGGGAAACGGCCCCCCACCTAAAAGTATTAACTTCAGGCGCTGGGGGGGGAAACGGCCCCCCCACCTAAAAAGTATTAACTTCAGGCGCGGGGGAAACCCCCCCCACCTACTAGTATACACAACAGGTGCGGGGGGAATATGACCCCCACCTAAAAGTAATAACCATAAAGCGGGGGACTTATGCTAATTAGTAGCCCCCACCTAAAGGTATACACTTATCACTACTATCAACAACTTGTTGATGGAGCTGATACAGGTGAGGTAAAACTTTGTTTTACAAAAAGTTACAACTGGTTTACAGCTTATAACACATTTTAAGGTTAAAAAAAGCTACCAGTTCAGTCCCAAATAAATACACAGTCCTAAATACATACACTGTCTTATACAGACAGTTTTGGAAGTAAGTTTGCATCAACTTTTAAAGCTTAATTTACTTATTACACTTCCACTAATATCCAGCATCATTGGTGGGTCTAGAGACTGAGAAAGGTCTCAAAAAGCCACATGCTAATGTAACCTCACACATGTGTCAGGTTATACTTGCACGCACATTTAACAATCTGTAAACCAAGGCAAAATAAAAGTCAAGGTAAAAATTGTCTATCTTAAGTTCAAAATAGGACTATCAAATTTTTTATATTGATTTAAATGACAATAAATGAGAGTTTATTAATATTCTGTTTGTCTGTCATACAATAAACTGCAGATAGCAGTGTGCATGAGGACCTGACGTTCTGTGCTTGCCATGAACCAGATGCAGTGGAGAAGAGAGAGAAACCCGATGCTTACAAATCTCTGCAATCTGGCCAGAGCATGCTGCTTTGTACTCAGGGTGACACGCGTGCTGAATCTCCAGGATCCATGCAAAGTTTGAGAACTTATGAGGTATTTCAAAGACTTTTTTGTGGGACTTGATGCACTGCGCCCAAAACCAACCTACAAGTTCACAAGCCTCAAAGACCTGCTTCTTGAAGTGAAACATGATCGTTGGCCTTGCACTGAAGACTGTTTCATTTTTTCTGGTCAAGAATGTTACATTTTTCTGGGCCTAATGAGCGGATTCTGGAGTTTTACTTGAAGGCCTTTCAAGCACTTTTTTATTTTTGTTTAAATATTTGTTATTTTAAAATGATTTAACTGATGTACTCACTGAAAGACAAGCTATTGTATCAAGCTGCAGTCAGTAAGCTGAGATCACATGTTCTAATATGTAAACTAGTATGTTTAAAAAGGAAAATCTGCCAATCTAAAACAATGATGTCAAATGATGCATTGACTGTTAAGCCATGATGTTTCAAATGGTCAAATGTGTCAAGATTATAGTAATATTAACAATATATGTTTAATAAATGCTGGAATCAAATACCTCTCGTTTCTTTGTTAAATGTATTCCAATACTAACTAATTATTTTAAGTAAATTGCACCTTCTAAACAGAAATAAAGAATTTGTCAACATTAAAAAAAATAAGTGCAGGATTTAATTTAAATCAAATTTTAAATTTTTCTTTTTAAATGCAACCTAATTAAATTAGGTGTTTGTGGTTAAAATGCTCTCTATTTTGACAATGGTTAAACTTAATTTTTTTGTTTTTTTGGTAGACTTTACATAATAATTTAGCATATACAAAAATGTTTATTACTGAGTTTTACGTACTTAAAAAAACAAGATGTTCACTAAACTAACAAAAAGTGGTTGGAAAATGTTGTCTTAATTTTATTAAGTTATAACCAAGTAACAGTTTTTACAGTGTATTAGTACCATATATTTGTCATTTATTAACTATTTATTGTCTCTATGAGCTGAATATAATTATGCATCAACTTAGAATATATCCTAATTTCCAAAGGGCTACATGTCCAAAAGGTATGATACTGTGCTCAGGTTGTTGTGGCCGAGTGGTTAAGGCGATGGACTAGAAATCCATTGAGGTCTCCCCGCGCAGGTTCAAATCCTGCCGACAACGAGAGGAACTCTTTAAGAGTGGTAGCTCTTTTTTTCATTTACCAGTTTTGAAGCCATATACAACATTAACATTACATGTTTTACCCAGGTTTCTTATTTTATTCAGTGATATTTCAATATATTTGTGGGAGTCATCCCAGAAGGATTAATAAAGATAAGTCTAAGTCAATCTCAGAAAAAAGTCAAAAAATCTGAAAATCTTCAGGGAATGTAGCTCAGTGGTAAATGTAAATGTGTTGTTACAGTTAAGGCTGAATCTCATTTCTCTGTCTTACCCCTACCCCTTACCCCTTCCCCTTGGTTTTGCGCATTCACACGGGACCTAGTGGTGTCTCATTACCTATGACGACCGAGGGGTAGGGGATAGACCGAGGGGTGTATACCCCTAGAAACCAGTGTGTTAATGTTTAACATGTGTCAGATGTGAAATGTCTCCCCCTGCTGAAGAGTAAACTTAATCGCATGTCAAATTTATTTCATTTTTGAAAATGCAAACTACAGTGCTCATACCCGCACTCATAAAAACTGGACTGTAATACAATAAATATACTACATTTAAAGTGCTTGTTGTGCTGTCTGATAGTCTGAGGCAGAAAAGAGACAGCATACCGCTTAGTTTGTGTCACATGCGCTCTACCACTGAACAACATTCCTTGAAGATTTTTAGATTTTTTTTACTTTTTTCTGAGATAGACTAATACTTATCTTTATAAATCCTTTTGGGATGACTCACCGCAAATAAATTGAAATATTATGGAATAAAAGAAGAAAACTGGGTAAAACGTGTAATGTTAATGTTGTATATGGCTTCAAAACCTTTAAATGTAACTGCGGTGGGCAAAATGATTGCACTGCTATATATATATATATATATATATATATATATATATATATAAATCATAGTCGAAAAGTAACACACCTGTTGCCTTTCTGCTGCTTTCTGCTCTGTTGATAAACTTTTCAATTGGTTAGTAGTAGTTACCAGACACGGGCAAAGTGCTAATCATAGTGCACTGCCTGTGTTTGTGGTTCCTCGTGGAGGCAGCTTGATTGATTGATATACTCCCTTATTTGTACCATAACAGAGATCTAATATTTTATCAAATCAGGTTGGGCGAGTAACCTTTCTGGCTAATCTTCACAAATAAAGCAAGTAACCACACAATGAAAAGTACTGCGATGGCTGGGAATCAAACCCAGGTCAACTACTTGGAAGGCAGCTATGCTCACCACTATACCATCATCTCTGGACAGCACAATATTCACTGAAATCTTGTAACTCATCTGGGCATTGAGACTCAAAATGACTCTATCACTGAGCTACAGCCCCTGAAGATTTTCAGATTTTTTAGACTTTTTTGTGAGATCACTGAATAAGAGAAGAAACCTGGGTGGAATATGTAATGTTAATGTTTTATATGGAAATCAAACCATGGCAAAATGGTTGCACTGCTATTGTATAAAAATTAAATTAATATAAAGTTAAAAAGTAACATCACTCAAAGAAAGCTACTGCGATGGCTCGGAATCCAACACCGGTCAACTGCTTGGAAGGTAGCTATGCTGACAACTATACCACCATCACTGGGCAATGCACTGCTCCCTGCAAATCTTGCAACACATCTGGTCATTGAAACTGATATTTGCATTAATTAACATGAAGGCAAGGATATTGCCTTTTAATACTTTTCTCTTTCAGAACAAGAGCTTTTGCAGCTCTTTTACAGACTGGACAATAACACTTACAGGAGATGAAGGGGATTGAACCCAGGAACTCACACTTGCAAAGCATGCGCTCTACCACTGAGCTACATCCCTTGAATGTTTTCAGATTGTTTTACTTTTTCTGAGATCATTGAATAAGAGAAGAAACCTGGGTGAAATATGTAATATTTATGTTTTATAGGGTTTCAAAAACATGGCGGTGGCTGGAAATTGAACCTTGGCAAAAATGCTTGCACTGCCATGGTACAAATCTAGTCAAAAAGTAACACATCTGTTGCCTTTCTGCTGGACAATACAACACTCACTGCAAATCTTGTAACACAGACTGAAAGTAAGTGCTAAGAGATACTTTGGTGGAGATGGGTTGCTTCCAGAATCTATGAGATAACAAAATTGTGTTCATGAAGTTGCGGTTTGGTATACTTAAATGTGCCATTGGTTTACTACCGCTCTGGAAGAATATCTCTCGTTGTCGGCAGGATTTGAACCTGCGTGGGGAGACCCCAATGGATTTCTAGTCCATCGCCTTAACCACTCGGCCACGACAACCTGCAGTTTAGTGCTAGTACTCTGTACTCTGTACTCAAATTCATCACAATACTACTATCACTTCTTATTGGCAAAATCAAGTCTGTTTTGGTAAAAATATTTAGTATCAAATGTTTCCTGTGGTCAAATGAGATCAGAAAGCTGAATCGGGCAGTGGAGCCGTGAAAAGACCCCATGTAAATCTACCTGACCATAGTCATTGTTATTGATATTGCTGTGAACTTTCCGTTTGTTTTAAGCACTGTTTGATTTTTGAAAGGTTTGCGATAAGGCTCCTGCTGGTAAAATTTAAATCTGATATTGTGTCATCCTTTTTAATGTATTTTTTGAACTGCTCAACTGTGTAATATTCACACTGGCAGTGAGTACCAATGTAGAAATTATCATCTGGGTCAATGTTGTTTTCAATGGCTTGTGGTTTATGTTCTGTGTATTTGAAAGTTTCCAACAGAACAACAGAAAGGTTTCTGTCCAAGTTTGCCATGATCATTGTGTTTGATACGTCCAATTCAGTTGGTGTGCAGTTACCTTATGTAGGGCTATGTTGCTCTTGATTCATTCCTTCTTCAAACTTATCCAGCTCGGTGATGTCCCTGATGAGAATCACTTTTTGCTGCCTCAGGCGTTCGACCCATGAAGTTTGATTGATATTTTTGCCCATGTGGCCTGGATCTTGTTTTTGTTTTCTGAGTATGAGTGCTTTCTTGGCAATATCAGAATTTTTCTTGGTGAGGTGTTTGTTGATGTAAACTTGGGTGCCTTTTAATGTCCTTCCTTGTCTGAGGAGTGCTGACTTTTTCTTTCTGTTGGTGAACTAGATAATTACCAATGGAGTGGTCGTTTTGTTTTTTTGGCAGAGTATGACAATCCTCAATGTCCCCGCCATCAACATAAATGCCTTTTCTGTCCAAAAATCGAATCACCTGTTGTTCCAGCGTCTCTTTCTCCTCCTCTGTAGCTTCACTTTGCCTGGCAGTGGTGTGTGTCAGGGTCCGCGGCCACCCTGGCATAGTTCCGTTGTTTTGTTCTCAGGCCGCTGATAATCACATTGTATCGCTGGAGGTCAGCAACTCGAAGTTTTCAGAAAAGCAATCTTCTCCACGTTTTGCCTCTTTAGCGTTTGTACCTACGATGGCAATTTCAGACCCGTCCATTATTTCTAAGTGGGAGAACTTGCAAAATATTATTTTCCTCACTGTATGAAGACCAGTACGATAAAGCAGCAGGTGTACTCCAAACGTCTTGTTGAAAGAGTTGACGAGTTGCCTTATTTTTGCTTTTTGGCCTGTGGCAAACAACAACAAATATTTCCAGAAGTTGTTTCTTTTACATTTAACAGTATAGGGTGAACATCGACTCCATTAAAACCTTTAAAAAGTGCAATAACAGCTGAAGGACCAACAACAATAGAAAATTCCTTCGAAAGACAGGAATGCCATAGTGATGAATGAACTCAACCTTCCCTCAAAATGTGAATCACAGATTTTCCAGCCCCTGAGCATTAACAGCTGAGCAGAGTGGCGCAGCGGAAGCGTGCTGGGCCCATAACCCAGCGGTCGATGGATCGAAACCATCCTCTGCTAGTTACTATGCTTGTGTCAGCATCAATTCTGTTTCCAGTGTGTTAATGTTTAACAAACCATCTGTTGCTGCAAGTGTCTGAAGTGAAATGTTTCCACCTGCTGAAGAGTAAACATGTCAAGTTTATTTCATCCATAAAAATGCAAACTACAGTGCTCATACCTGCCGTAACACCCATAAAAACTGAGCGTAATACAATAAATATACTACAATTTAAGTGTTTGTTGTGCTGTGATAGTCTGAGCTCCATCCTCTGAATGCTTAGCCAATTAAATTACTTAAGTTGGCCAATCATTTTTGGTTCATAGTGATTGTTGTGTGCCTTCAATATCATACATGTGGATATTATGAAAGAAACTGCCTAGCAAACCCTTGCAACACTTTTTAAAGGTTCCATGGTGTAATGGTTAGCACTCTGGACTCTGAATCCAGCAATCTGAGTTTAAATCTCGGTGGGAACTGTTTTTAAGTTGTATGTATGCATTAGCTTAAGTTAAGTGTAATGTCTTGTTTGTGTTGTAGTATCTATAGAGATTTGTGGTGTAGTATGGAACCATTGTCCTGTCTTTTATGTATTATGAAACTTTTTGCCGCCTGTCTTGGCAGGACTCCCTGGAAGAAGAGTTACTGTAGCTCAATGGGATTGTTCCTGGTTAAATAAAGGTCAAATAAAAATAAAATGAATCTGTAATATGTCCAAACATTCTTCTCTCCATTACCAACATACTGGAAGTCGGCCATGTTTAATTGGATGCTCTCCAGTTATTGTTGTTTGGTAGATTAACATTATATTTTCCTACTTTGGGGACTTTTCATTTCATATTCTTTGTCTGATATTTTCCATTCCATGTTTGTATTTTCTGTGACTGCATGTGGTTTTAAATCTGTTGGAGTTTCTTCAGACTAAAGCAAAGACACTGATGATGTCATCCAAAAGAAACATAAAGGACAGAAACCTGTTTCCAGAGGACACTAAAGAATGATGGAACAGTAGGAAACAGAGCAGCTCAAATAGCAAACAGCTGATTTATTCATCTGACTCGTAGAATAACGCAAATGATTGACTTGTTTTAAATGTCTGGGAATGTGGAACAGCTCCATGCTAACTACCTGAAATAAAACAAGGCCACATGCTGATTATTGGGGACTTGATTTGATGGATTTATTCTTCCTGTTGTGTCTCTGTTTAAACTCCTAATTTAAAGGTAAAGTCAGCGTCCCACTAAAGGTTGTGTTGTTGCTGCTGACAGACTCAGATCATTATTCTAAGTGTGTGACAACATTATGGGATGGATCCCTACAGAGATAGACCTTTTAGTTAAAGAGGAACAACCTTTTAGTTTAGATCCTTTAGTTTCCAACCAGACCAGAGTGGTGATTGAAGGAACAGTGGAAAGATGAACCAAGACGGCTTTTCACATATATATTTATTTTTTCTTTTTCTATTGACTATAGTTCCATCCATCCATCCATCTTCATCCGCTTATCCAGAGTCGGGTCACGGGGGCAGCAGCTCCTGTAGGGGACCCCAAACTTCCCTTTCCCGAGCTACATCAACCAGCTCCGACTGGGGGGATCGAGCGTTCCCAGGCCAGGTTGGAGATATAATCTCTCCACCTAGTCCTGGGTCTTCCCGAGGCCTCCTCCCAGCTGGACGTGCCTGGAACACCTCCCTAGGGAGGCACCCAGGAGGCATCCTTACCAGATGCCGAACCACCTCAACTGGCTCCTTTCGACGCCAGAAGGAGCAGCGGCTCTACTCCGAGCTCCTCTCGGATGACTGAGCTTCTCACCCCTATCTCTAAGGAGACGCCAGCCACCCTCCTGAGGAAACCCATTTCGGCCGCTTGTACCCCTGGATCTCGTTCTTTCGGTCATGACCCAGCCTTCATGACCATAGGTGAGGGTAGGAACGGGTAGATCGAGAGCTTTGCCTTCTGGCTCAGCTCTCTTTTCGTCCACAACGGTGCGATACACAGAATGTAATACCGCACCGGCTGCTCCGATTCTCCGACCAATCTCACGCTCCATAGTCCCCTCACTCGCGAACAAGACCCCAAGGTACTTAAACTCCTTCACTTGGGGTAAGGACTTACTCCCCACCTGAAGAAAGCACTCCATCGGTTTCCTGCTGAGAACCATGGCCTCAGATTTAGAGGTGCTGATCCTCATCCCAGCCGCTTCACACTCGGCGGCGAACCGATCCAGTGAGTGCTGAAGGTCACAGACCGATGATGCCATCAGGACCACATCATCGGCAAAAAACAGCGGCGAGATCCCGAGCCCACCGAACTGCAACCCCCCCGCCCGACTACGCCTCGATATCCTGTCCATAAATATTACAAACAGGATTGGTGACAAAAGCGCAGCCCTGGCGGAGGCCAACCCTCACCTGGAACGAGTCCGACTTACTGCCGAGAACCCGGACACAGCTCTCGCTTTGGTCATACAGAGGTGGATGGCCCTGAGAAGGGACCCCCTCACCCCATACTCCCCAGCACCTCCCACAATTTTCCCGGGGGACCGGTCATACGCCTTCTCCAGATCCACAAAACACATGCAGACTGGTTGGGCATACTTCCAGGCCCCCTCCAAGATCCTTGCGAGAGTGAAGATCTGATCCGTTGTTCCACGGCCAGGACGGAATCCGCATTGTTCCTCTTCAATCCGAGGTTCGACTATCGGCCGAACCCTCCTTTCCAGTACCTTGGAGTAGACTTTACCAGGGAGGCTGAGAAGTGTGATACCCCTGTAATTGGCACACACCCTCTGGTCCCCCTTTTTGAGGAGGGGAACCACCACCCCGGTCTGCCACTCCTTAGGCACCGTCCCAGACTTCCACGCAATGTTGAAGAGGCGTGTCAACCAAGACATCCCCTCCACACCCAGAGCTTTCAGCATTTGATATTGACTATAGTTGTGTTTGTTATTAACAGAAATCAACCTGTCAACATTTATATTTGTCATAAAGTTCCAACGTTAAGTTTTTTACCACCAGTTCAAAATGGAGCTGAACACGGAGGAGGATTCCTCCCTAACGGCCGCTCTGCTCTGCTCCGTGCCCCGCTGTCCGGCAATAGTTAAAGAAAAAAACCTAAAGAACACTCAAAAGCTTCAAAAAAAACTTACTTAAGAAGCTTCTTCATTCGCGTTAAAGAGAAGGCCTGTTTCCAGCCAGACTATGAATTGATTTATGAAATCCCTGTTATTAATATGCAGTCAGTCCCATATGGTCTAGCGGTTAGGATTCCTGGTTTTCACCCAGGTGAGGTCTGCTAGTGGCCATGATGATTTGTGACTTTGAGCTTTTTAACCGTTTGGCCAATTTAGCCAATTTTCAACCAGTTTGTGCAATAACTTTTGGTGTTTTTGTGTTTTAGGCAATGTACAAATCGTGGTCTACCCTCTTGCTGTCCAGAACACCGTGATCATGGCAACAGCTTAATGGTCTTCATTTGATTGCACTTCAATTTGTTGTTCAGGAGATTGTTTTTTCCACAGCCTACTGTTTTGGAAGCCTGGGTAGCTCAGCCGGTAGCGCATCAGACTTTTAATCTGAGGGTCCAGGGTTCAAGTCCCTGTTCAGGCGTAGCATAGCACATCTCTTTGCTGCCATGATGGGTTGTCCATTTGGCAAGCCAGACACTGCCATATCATTTGTGTTCCATGCACGAGTCTTTAAAAATAATTGTGGCTGTTTTTCATGGAGGTTTGTATCCTAACAACGTTGGTGGTAAGTCTGAATGAACAATAGGCAACCTACATCCATCTTGCTAGCACCCAAATCTCTGTGCTGATTTCCCTGCTTTGATGGCAAGTCATCTGGTGGATTTTTCCTGTCACGAGGGCTTTTGCTCAAACTACGTATAGTGCTTCCGCATGAGGACACTAAAAGTATAGAAGCGGCAAGCAAGAGGGAGAGTTGTTTTATTGTATCCATTAGCAGTAAAGTTTATTTGTCTGTAGCCGTAAAATTGCATTTGGCTATCAACGTTTTGAGCGAAAATGAATACCACAGCTCAAGTCCTTGGTAAGACAACAGCTATATTGTGGGATATGTATGAAGTGCTCGCTATTGTCATCGGTCATGCAGGTTTGCAGGATGTTCACAGTCTGCTAGTGGCCATGATGATTTGTGACTTTGAGCTTTTTAACCTGTTGGAATAATGTACATATTTATTATCACACATTTACTAAAATATGAGCATATACACATTTATCATCACACATTTACCCAAATATGAGCACATATTTAACTCAGTAAAGAATGCTTGCAGTATTGTGCAAAGTTGCTGTGTAAGATGTTTTCAGGTGAAGGAGCAGAGTGACCGGGGCACAGAGAGATAGCCGGAAACTCCTCCCGAGCAGACTGGGCAACTCCTCTGGGCGCAATCTGTTTCCAGGCAGAATGTAGCTACACCAACCTTGAACAAACCAGAGAAATATATGTGTGTGTGTATGTGTGTGTGGGTCAGGTGAAGAGACCCACACACATGCCCTATTCTACTGTCACAAAATGATACACCAATTGCTCTCCCCCTCCCTTATGCACATTCACTTTCTGTAACTAGGGCACTCCCAAGTTTAATAAAAAGAGGGTTCGGCAGAGAATACTTGGCGGTTGGAGTTTGTAACTGAGTACATCTCTGTCCGTTCTCCTCGCGAGTAAAAATCACATAACTCTCTTGTCTCTTCTCTGTATTATAAATGTTTTAGGTGCTTGAACCTGACATTTCAATGGTCTTCTTAGATCCGGATGCCAATACACCTGACGATTCCAGTGGGCGAGGCAGAATCCAGTTAAGCCCGTGGCCACGGCAGGTTTCACTAGGTGATTCCTAAAACTCCTTTTCCAGGACTGGTTGTCGGCCCGCAAACTGGGATCTGACGGTTGACGGCAGTCGAGGAGGACAGACAACAGTGGTGAGTGCGTTTTGTTTTAAAAGAGCGGGTGAATGAGGGTCACCGCGTTATAAACCCTATAATTCTAGACACTTATAGGTAAAAAGGACGGCGGAGTCCTACAAATTCCGTTAACAACAAGGACGGCGGAGTCCTACAAATTCCGTGAACAACAAGGACGGCGGAGTCCTACAAATTCCGTGAACAACAAGGACGGCGGAGTCCTACAAATTCCGTGCAAAATCGTTTCTGAAGGACTGGTGTGAGTGTGACAAGTGTGACTGGAGACCTATTTCACTAGAAATACTCTCATATAAACCCAGTGGGGGGAGAAAACAGTGACCTGGTGTGGATGCACAGGCAAGAAGTCTCCACTCGAAAGAGTTGAAGCGAGTCTTACCACATTAGGAAATTATCACTGTCCCACTGTTGAACTGAACACCAACTTTAGAATACCCTCTGTATTGACAAGTTGGACTAAATTGAAAATAAACAAATAAATAATAATAAAAATAGTGATAAAATATGGGTCAGGGACTTAGAAAACTAAACCGCGACCTAGGGATCAATTAGTGTGCAAAGATTGGAAAGTAATTGAAAAACAAGACGCGAAAAACTAAATATCTTGATAAATGGATAACAGATTGGATTTAATGGAAAATTAAACACGCAGTCCCTCGTAGAATTAAGGGGTGCCATTAAACAAAAAGCAAAAAATAATAAGAAAACACTAATGAAGGAGGGGTATGAGCAAGTAGAGCAGTGGATAAGAGGCTCAGAAAAAGACAAGATGGGGAAAGGAAGTCTAGAGAAGAAAAGTAAAACAGAAGGATGATGAACCCTTTGATGAGTATAGGGTCAGACTGACTACTACTTTCAAAATGCATAGTGGATTAGTAGATGATGGTAATCCCCAGGGGACATACCAACAACAGCTGAAAAATGCCCTACATGCAGGATTAAAAGACAATTAGATGCTGGGTGTCAAAACATTACATAGGGCTACCAACCGGCAGCCTGGAAGACTATGTTAACCAGGCCCTGCATGCTGAGAAAGTAGTGAAGGAGAAAAAGAGCAAAAAGTCTGCAAGAGTTTTTTTTTTTTTATCAGGGAAATGGGGAGGAGGTGTTTTATCAACAAAAAGGCAGAGGCAGAGGCAGAGGTGGATTCAGCCAAAAAGGCCAGAGAGGAGGAGGAAGAGGAAATTACAGGAGCAGTGGCTCAGGATGTTGGTGTTGTGGGAAAGAAGGCCACTTTGCTAGAGATTGTCCTGACAGAAAAGACACAGGAGAAATAAATACAAAACAAAATGCATGACTAGACCGAGAATTAGGGGAAAGGGAGAAAGATAGTGATGAAGTTCAAATTAATTATCGGAAGCTATTATCTGTTAGTGAAGAAAAGTGACACTGTTTGTAAATGGAAGATCAATGAGATTTCTCTGTGACTCTGGAGCGTGCAGAACCACATGTAATGAGCCACTCCCAGGTGTGGGTCCCAGTGGTAAAGTTATCACTGTACGGTCTGCTAATGGACGATTGGCCATCGTTCAAGTATCAGACGAAGTGTGGTTGAGAGACCCTGAGGGAGATTCCTGTAAAATGAGTGTGTTGCTATTCCCTGAGTGCCCTGTAAATTTATTGGGACGAGATGGCCTAACAAAATTAGGTTTGTCATTAGTGTCAACGCCCCAAGGTAATTTGGTTGTAAAAAGAAGGGAAGAACTGATGAAGGGGAACTGTACTCACTTCAGGGGTGGGTGAACCACACTATCACTACTCTCTTGATTTACCTAATAAACCCCCACTAAAAACTGCTACTGCACTTCTCGATGAGGGGCGCGCAAGGGAATACGCACACAGGAGGGTCAAATGAACCCTGATGACCTCCATGTAACCATGTGGTTTAAGCGCACTCCGGGCCCAGACAAAGAATATTTTGCAAATTTAGAGAAAGCATCTCCGGTCAGGGCAACAATCACTTATATTTACACTGATGCACAAAGCTCCGCTGCAGCAGCAGTAACCCTGCCTGACAGCGTGCAGACTAAACTGTTCAAGATGTACAACCCCCCACACATTTCATTGTTTAAAGATAAGTTTCAAACATGGAAAGAGCTGGGCCAAATGGTCCAAGAAGGGGAAGCAGCCACAGATTGGATTGCAACATCAGTGAACATGTGGGCAAGTGAAGAGACTGGCCTGACTAAACACAGTTTGTTCTGGACAGTCTCCCTGTTTGCTGGAATACATTTCCAGCAGCAAAAATGAGAGGAGATTTATGCCCTGACCGAAGATGAGGAACAAATGTTGACAGCTGTGCCTGAAAAGCTATGGTCAACAGGACCAACCAATGTAGGTTTAATTAAGGGAGCATTACCAGTTCAAATAAGGCCAAAAACTGAGCACAGACCATGCATTTGCCAATACCCGAATGCCGCCAAAGACTTGATGCCTTAGAGGGAATAAAACCAGTAATAGCAGACTTAATAACTGCAGGAGTTATAACACGTTGTGACGATTCACCATGTAACACCCCTATCTTTCCAGTCAAAAAGCAGGCCCCATCCACTGGATGGCGAATGGTTCAGGATTTACAAGCTGTAAACAATGCTGTAATTCATAGAGCCCCCTGGGTGCCAGACCCACACACCCTCCTTAACTCCTTAAGATCAGACGCCACTTATTTTTCAGTAATTGACATCAGTAATGCATTTTTCTCTATACCAGTGGATAAAAATAGTCAATATTGGTTTGCTTTTACATTTGAAGGAAACCTTTCACACGTTTACCCCAGGGGTACTGTGAAAGCCCAACAATTTATTCTCAAGTGATGGCACCTAACATGTCAAAGTTTGAACCCCCAGGCGGAAGTCAGATATTACTATACGTAGATGATATTCTGATAGCTTCTCCTGATAAAGAGACATGTGAGCAAGACACAATAGCCACCCTCCAGCACCTGGCAGAGGAAGGCCATAAGGTCAGTAAAAATAAACTACAGCTGTGGAGAACAGAAGTAAAATACTTAGGTCATAACCTTAGTGCAGGAGGAAGGACAATATTAGAGGAGCGAAAAACAGCTATCCTCCAGGCACCAAAACCGGTAACAAAAAAACAGATGATGTCATTTTTAGGTCTCACAAATTACTGTCGAAGTTGGGTTCCAAATTATGCAGAGTTAACATATCCTCTTAATAGACTGATGTATGAAGAAACATTAAAAATGTCATCCACATTGAAGTGGACACCAGAGGCAGAAAAAGCATTCTGTCTGCTCAAACAAGTGCTAGTGTCCAGTACTACACTCGCATTACCTAATTATCAAAAAGATTTTGTTCAAACCGTAGACTGTAAAGGACATTTTATGACATCCGTCCTACTGCAGAAACATGGTGATAAATTTAAACCCGTGGCATATTTCTCATCCAAGTTAGATAGTGTGGCCTGTGCACTGCCTCATTGGGCCAGAGCAGTGATAGCTGCCTCCATGGCCGTGGAGGCTAGTTCAACTATAGTGTTATTTCACTCTCTCACACTAAGAGTGCCACATGCAGTGTCTGCACTGCTGCTACAGACAAACATGACGTTTTTATCCCCCGCCAGACACTTAGCATGCATGGCTACTTTATTGTCACAACCACATCTCACTATAGAGCGGTGCACTACATTAAATCCAGCCACACTACTACCAACATATGATGATGGGGAGCAACATGACTGTCAGGAAATGGCACAACAAACAGCTAAAAGTAGAGCAGATTTGAAAGATCAGCCACTGGCCGAAGGGGAAGTGGTTTATGTCGATGGTTCCTCTAAAAAAGATGCCGCGGGAAAAACTAAAACAGGATATGCAGTAGTCACACAAGACATAGTATTAAAAGCAGAAGCCTTGCCATCAAGTTTCTCTGCACAAGCTGCAGAACTAGTTGCACTGACACAAGCATGCAAATTAATGACAGGAAAAAGAGTGACGATTTACACCGACAGTCAATATGCTTTTGCTACTGTACATGTTTTTGCTCAACATTGGAAAAACCGAGGCATGGTTACCTCAACTGGAAAACCAGTAACTCATGGCCGTTTATTGACAGAATTGCTTGAGGCAGTGCAGCTACCAGAACAAGTAGCAACATGTAAATGTGCTGCACACACACAGGGCAGGGATTCTGTGTCCTTGGGGAATGCATTTGCAGATAAAATGGCTAAACAGGCAGCAGAAGGCCCCATTCAGACGTTACAGTTACCAGATCAGACCGTGATAGATGATGACATATTAAAACAAATGCAACAACAAAGTCCACAACAAAGTCCACAACAAGAAAAGGACATGTGGATGAGACATGGTGTAAAGCTACAACAAAACCTTTATAGATGACCAGAAAATAAACCTGTCCTACCAAAAAATTTATACAAATGGGCAGCTATATTGACACATAGCGTTACGCATGTGTCAAAGGGAGGAATGGTAGGACAGGTACACCAACACTTTACAACATATGGTTTTAATACCTATTCAAAAAATTTTTGTAGAGCATGTTTGACGTGTGCCAGGACATGGACTTTATAGAGCTTAATCAATGTGAGGGAAAGAAATTTGGTTTGGTCATCATAGATGCATTCTCTAAGTGGATAGAATTGTTCCCTACAAAACATCCGGATGCCTTGACAGTAGCAAAAGCATTATGCAAAGACATTATACCTAGATATGGCATTCCAGAAAGAATCTACAGTGATAATGGATCACATTTTGTGAATCAGATTGTAGCAAAGATAGGAACAATGTTCCACATTGATTTCAAAAAACATTGCGGATACCACCCATCCATCGAAAGGATGAATGGCACTATTAAAAATAGACTAAAAAAGTGTATTGAGGAAACGAAAAGATCATGGCCTCAATGCCTAGATCTAGTAAAACTGTATATAAATATCACAAGCACAAGCGGCCTTACGCCGTATGAGACGTTGTTTGGACGTGCGTACCGCTTACCGCAGTTTAAAAATCAATGGGAAACAGATGATGAGGCAACTTTAGTAGATTATATGCGTAAAATACTTGAAAAGCAAAAACAGAAAGAGACTAATGATGACTCCTCTGTTTCCCAGCAGGGACGTGAGTTAGCGGCCCCAGGAGATTGGGTACTAGTGAGGAGCATAAAGAAGAAACACTGGTTCTCCCCCAAGTGGGAAGGACCTTACCAGGTATTGGTATCAACACCAACAGCAGTAAAAATAGTTGAAACGTCAACTTGGATACACCTGACACACTGTAAAAAAGTCATTTCGGTGGGAAATAGTTCGGAGGATAGAGGCGAGCAAAAAACTGATAATAGGGTGGACTCAGAGGACTAGAATCTGGGTAGACCTGAAAGTCAAAGAACAGTTACATTTCCAAGCCGCCAAAACCTCCTTAGGAGAACGACTCCCACCAGAATGACCCGCTATTGTTGTCAGGGGTTTTCTATTTTTGACCTATTACTATTGTTTACAGTATTGCCTGCGTTGTTAGTGTGGTTCCTATGGGAACCACTAGACCATGAAGTAAAAACCACAACCTACACCGACTCGCATAGAAACAAAGGGACTACTAGTGTCAGCAGTCCTGACTCTGAGGCAGTAACAATGTGTACGGAAGCAAACACATACCGAGTAGGAATCCAAGTCTGTGTACCTAAAAACTCAAGCGTATCACTCACTATTCCATTTGTGTTGTGTGTATTTGCAGCGGGTTTGCTGAATGCTGCGCATGTGTTTTCTTAAATGGCTTGTGTTTTGTCTATTTGTGTGTTTTCTTAAGTTGCAGGGCGTTTGCCCCTGTCGGCCAACGCAGTGTTAGGTGTTGTAACACAGTCTTGACAAAGCAAATGGGCTGCAGGTGCTAAATGTAGCCCTATATTTGAATGTTCTTGACAAGTCACTCACCGGGCCTAAATTGAAACTATACATACTCTTGACAAAGCAAATGGTTTGTAAGAGCTGGCAGGAAGAGAGCAAAGAGACTGGAACCTGGGTCTATATAGCCTGTACAACTGTAAAACACTGGGCCCAGTGCCTACAAATCTGGCTGCCAGACTGCAATCTAGGGTTGATTGGGTTGGGCTGCTAATTGTAGCCCTGCAGTTGAATGTTCTTGAGAAGTCACTCACTTGGCCTGAATCCACATGATTGTTTTACCTGCTGGTTTGGCTCCACACATAATTATTACCTAACGCTCTCAAACCTGCAGCTGTTTTTAGCAGCGTTTTTTTTTTGTTTTGTTTGTTGCTTGCGCAGGCCTTTTTGGTAAGGCAATGCAGCTTTATTTGTACAGCGCATTAACAGAACAGGGCAATTCAAAGTCACATAAAAAAATGAAGGAGTAGTCAAAAACTACTAAAAAATTTGTGAGAAAAAATGTGAGAATAAAATGAAAAGTGCAGTATAAGAAATTATCTATTAGTTAAAGAAAGACAGCATAAAAAAACAGGTCTTCAGCCTTTATTTAAAAGAACTGAGAGTTGCAGTGGAGCTGCAGTTTTCTGTGAGTTTGTTCCAGATATGAGGAGCATAGAAACTGAACGCTGCTTCCCCCTGTTTAGTTCTGACTCGGGGGACAGAAAGCAGACGTGTCCCAGACCACCTGAGAGGTCCAGCAAAAGTACTTTGAAATCAATTCTTTTGAGGCACAGGAAGCCAGTGTAAAGACTTCAGAACTGGAGTGATGTGATCCACACTCTTGGTCTTAGTGAGGACTCGAGCAGCAGCATTCTGAATCAGCTGCAATCTGATTTTTTTTTAGGGAGACCTGTACAGACACCGTTACAGTAGTCTAGTCTACTGAAGATGAAAGCATGGACAAGTTTTTCCAAATCCTGCTGGTCCTTAAACCCTTGAAATATTCTTGAGGTGATGATAGGCTGACTTTTGGGGGGCGGCTGTCAGTGGTAGCATGGTTGCCTGCCAATGAGAAAGTTGGTGGTTGATCCCTGGCCCTCCAGTCCCATGTCGAAGTGTCTTTGGGCGAGACACCGAACCCTGAGTTGCCCCCGATGCTGCCCTATCAGAGTGTATATGTGTGTAAGTGCTTATGTGGGTACACGATCCGTCCTGCCAGCACAATCCGTTCTGCGCATGTGCAAGATGTTCACGCATGCGTATATGATATCATGATGAACGCGTATTTACGACACTACACGATCTGTTCACACAAAAACAGTTAAAGAAGGTCTGTTAGCCTCCACCGGAAAGCTAACGTTAGTTTAGCTAACAGCTAATTCGGCTAACCGCTAGCTGAGACCATAGACATATATATGTCTATGGCTGAGACAGCATGGAAAATGAATGAATGAATGAAAATAACCGTTTAAATATGTAACAGCTGTTACGCCAGTTCTACTTTACTTGTGCTCATTTAAAATACAATCACTCAAGACTTGTCTTTATTATTACTATAAAGGTTTAATTTAGCTGTAGCTGCTTTCCCCACTGTTTAGTTTGAGTAACGATATTCTAGGCTGAATCAAGCTGTCAGCTAGCAGTTAGCCGAATTAGCTGTTAGCTAAACTAACGTCGTTAGCTTTCCGGTGGAGGCTAACAGCAGACCGCTACTGTGGAACGGATCGTGTAGTGCCGTAAATCCCTGGTAAATCATGATTATCATCTGCGCATGCGCTTACATTTTGCACATGCGCAGAACGGATCGTGCAGGCAGGACGGATTGTGTACCGACAGCTTATCTGATGAGCAGGTGTCACTTTGTACGGCAGCCTCAGCCACAGTGTATGAATGTGTGTTAATGGTGAATGGTTCCTGTACGATGTAAAAGTGCTTTGAGTAGTCGTTCAGACTAGAAAAGCGCTATATAAAGAACAGTCCTTTTACTTTATTGTCTCAGTGTGGCTGTTGAAATGCAGGTCAGAGTCCATGACTACACCCAGACTTCTTGCTGTTGCTTTTAACACAATCGTTTGAAGTTGAGCGCTCACTTTTAATTGTTCCTCCATTGCCCCAAAAACAACCACCTCAGTTTTTTCTTGATTTACTTTGAGACTATAGTCCCCTGGCGATGAGGGTATGGTAACTGCAGTTAGTTGTGCAGCTCACGTGTCAAAAGCACACATTGTTCACAATTACAGCAGCAGGTACACCAGTAAATCTGAGAAGGTTGACATGTTTTATGTGATTTTGGAATAGAGCACAAATAAATCAATGGCCTCATTGAAAGGGTTGCCAGTTACACAACATTCGAAATGAAGAAAAACAAGAGGCGCCAATCACATTAACACCGTCATTGTGTTTTGCGTCAAGGAAATTCTTGTCTTGTTCTACTTTCGGCTTGGGCTGACAACACATGACAACCTGATAATTAACCTTTCATCAATCTGTTTTTATATCCTGAAAGGTCATTGAGAGCTTGATTACAATGGTGCAGAGTTCACAGTCATAATAAAGTAACAAAACAAACAAAATTACCAGTTAAGCAGTTCTATAAAAAGATAAGAACAAGGATAGAAACATGTATAAACAAAACAATCAGCGAAAGCAAATACTCTGTCTGAAAAGGCAGATCTCAAGCGTAAGTAGAGCCCATCTATTAAACGTCTCCTATTAAGCTCCATTGTACCAACCCAGAAGTTTCCCGAGAGTGAAAGTTGTCACCAGGCTTCCTCAGTCAATGTATATTTTAGCCTTAAGGTAAAGCTACCGAAGCTGAACAAGATCCAAAACTCCATTTCTCAGACGAGCGTCACCTTGGGAGCTTGCGTGTTACCACTCCTTCATTCTCAAATGACTTGAAAAGGCTGTTGTTTACACAAGTTCAAAAATAATCACCAGGGCCGAGAGTATATTAGAGTCAGGTATGGCTGCAGCCTGACAACCTCCCGTCTCAAGCCCTCCCGGCTGCGTGCTGGCCGCAAGTTTCTGCTAGTGATGGGGGGCCGAGACTGAGAGAGCTACATGGAGCTACATGGAAAAAATATGCTCCAAACAAGCCAATGAAATGTTGCTGTTTTCATGAATACAAAAGTTGGGTGACCTTCCCACCTTAACCTGAACCTTTTTAACTATCTTACACCAGCATACCCTCACAACCCAACGTTGCAAAACCCGAGTAAGTACCTCGGTTGAACCCCATTAGCATTCCAATATTGTAAGTTTTTGAAGCTTTTCTCAAACTTTTGACACTTTTTCTTACGTTTGTTCTTTTTTCTACTTTTTTGAAGCTTTTGTTCCTCTCTTTTTCAAATGATATAAAACTGAATTAAACACCCAAATTCAATTAATTCAATTCAGTAGTGAACTGATCATTTAATCTACTTGTGAAGAGTGTTGTGAGAACCATCCACTTTACATATTTTTGACTATTTGGTTGAAACAAACCCATATTTCTGATATAGAAATGTTTTGGAAATGGGTCAAATTTGACAGAAGACTACAGGAAGGTTAAACATTATTTGGACTGAAGCCAAATATGTGTGAGGCCCAGATGTTTGTTTGTGCTCCATTGATCGGTTTATTGTTATTGGCTTTTTGGATAAAAACACCAGAGATAAGCCACAAACTGCTGTTGTCTCATCAGAAAGCTTTATTATACAGTACAGTAGATTATTATGTAGATTTTATGTGATAAAACAAAGAAGAGATAGACAAATAATGGTTATAATTAATTAAATTAAGTTTTAAAGGAATATAAATGAGCAATTTGTGACAAGATAAATTGTTACATTAGATAATTATATCATCATGTAACATTTACTGTATATTTGTATAATCTATTGCAAAGTGTGCTTTATTTTCAGGTAACTGTACAGCGCTGACAAAGCATCCTTATTGCTCAATTACCAGAGGCCTGTACTACGAAGCATGATTTGAGGTAACTTCAGGTTTGACCCAGGGTTTTGTGTATTACGACGGTGGATCAATTGTTACCGGAATTAGATCACCGTGGTAACTTATGCTGAACACCTAACCTGCTCAGGAGCAAGTTATGTTGGAGATTAGAGATTAACCGGTGTAAAAGCACCGCCTACTGACCAATCAATACTCGACTGATAACAACGTCCTCGTTCTTAGAAGATCTGCTGGAGCTCTGTGCGTGGGGAGAGAGGTGCACTCATAAAAGTTAAAACAGTAATGCTTTTCTTATTTAAAATATGCTGCTCTGGTGGATGTTTGCGATTGGTCATGCTGTTGAAACTCTGGCTCTTTTAAGTGAACGTGCCCATCGCTGGATAAGGTTAGGTGGAGCCGGGTAACTGAAATAAATCCAGGGCATGTTGCTCTTGTGTGAGGTGTATTGTGACATCACATCCCTTTTTGTTTCCTATATTTGCATTTTCCGGCCCCGTGTAAAAGCCAACTAAAGATGGCAGTGAGCTGCAACGGCTGCTTCATAGGTGGGTAGTCTCAGCTGTTTCTGTATTTTAACAGAGGGTAAACATAAGGAGTCCGAGCAGCAGATGGATCGTACCCAGTTGGATACATGGGGCTCCACTGGAAGGTTTTGTAGTTGTGGATGATTGGGTTACTGTATGGGGAGCCGTTTGTAAAGCGGCTCACACTGAAAATAACAGCAACATTTTGTCACATTTAGCTTTAAATAATGTTTAAAAAACTGGTATGAAATTTTGAGGGTCACTTTCTTGCACATTTACAACAATATTTGTCAACTTGGAAATATTTTAAATAGTTAAATCCAAATATTAAATATTACACCTAAATGTTAAATTTTAAATCTAAATGCTAAATCTAAATCTAAATGTTAAATCTAAATATTAAATCTAAATCTAAATGTTAAATCTAAATATTAAATCTAAATCTAAATGTTAAATCTAAATATTAAATCTAAATCTAAATGTTAAATCTAAATATTAAATCTAAATGTTAAATCTAAATCTAAATGTTAAATCTATATTTAAATGTTAAATCTAAATGTTAAATCTAAATCTAAATGTTAAATCTAAATCTAAATGTTTTGAGTGAAACTAAATATTTAGCTAATATGCAAATGAAATGCCGGTAACCGGAAGTAACAAAATAAAAGCTCGAGGAGGTCAGTGTATGTTTATATTGTCAAATAACGAATAAAAATCATCTCATCAGTGGATATGGACACTTGAACGTGGATAAACGTGATAATAACTACCTAAAATAATAAACACAGTTGGAGAAACTGTATTTGAAGAGTACTTTGAGTTTTTAGTGTCACTTTTATGAATGGTGCCGGACTTATGACCTGTAACCACTATAGCCGGCCACCAGGGGCTCACTTTGACTGGTCTGTCACGTTCGCTTGCAGGTCAGCAAGAGCCTATCTATCCCATAGACCGTTAATATTAATAATATACGGTCTATGATCTATCCCCCGACAAGGCACGGTACTGTCGGCCATGGTCACTCTGCAAAATGTCCAACGAATCAGCGTTAGCCGAGAACATCGGCAGAGCCGTCCCGGTGGCTCTACAAACTTATTCAACAGTGACAGCAACAGCCTCAGGGCCGCCGCAGGCCACCTCGGTTAGTATGTTTTCCAAAACACGTAGCTAGCATAGTAGAGATTTGCTACTACCTTGACAACGATCCAATGCTAGCTACGTGTTTTGGAAAACATACTAACCGAGATAGGGTGAGAAGGTCAGTCATCCGAGAGGAGCTCGGAGTAGAGCCGCTGCTCCTTCGCGTCGAAAGGAGCCAGTTTAGGTGGTTCGGGCATCTGGAAAGGATGCCTCCTGGGCGCCTCCCTAGGGAGGTGTTCCAGGCATGTCTAGCTGGGAGGAAGCCTCGGGGAAGACCCAGGACTAGGTGGAGAGATTATATCTCCAACCTGGTCTGGGAACGCCTCGGAATCCCCCTGTCGGAGCTGGTTGATGTGGCTCGTGAAAGGGAAGTTTGGGGTCCCCTACTGGAGCTGCTGCCCCCGCGACCCGACTCCGGATAAGCGGATGAAGATGGATGGATGGATGGATGGACTAACCGAGGTGGTGGCGGCCCTGAGGCTGTTGTTTTCGCTGTTGAATAAGTACAGCCACCGGGACGGCTCTGCCGATGTTCTCGGCTAACGCTGGTTCGTTGGACATTTCGTAGTGTGACCATGGCCGACAGTACCGTGCCTTTTCGGGGGCGGGCGGGGATAGATAGGCTCTTGCTGACCATAATGCAAGCAAACGTGACAGACCAGTCAAAGTGAGCCCCCTGGTGGCGGGCTATAGTGGTTACAGGTCATAAGTCCGGCACCATTCATAAAAGTGACACTAAAAACTCAAAGTACTCTTCAAATACAGTTTCTCCAACTGTGTTTATTATTTTAGGTAGTTATTATCACGTTTATCCACGTTCAAGTTTTAGATTTAGATTTAACATTTAGATTTAGATTAAACATTTAGATTTAGATTTAATATTTAGATTTAGATTTAACATTTAGATTTAGATTTAACATTTAGATTTAGCATTTAGATTTAAGATTTAACATTTAGGTGTAATATTTAATATTTGGATTTAACTATTTAAAATATTTCCAAGTTGACAAATATTTTTGTAAATGTGCAAGAAAGTGACCCTCAAAATTTCAGACCAGTTTTTTAAACATTATTTAAAGCTAAATGTGACAAAATGTTGCTGTTATTTTCAGCATGAGCCGCTTTACAAACGGCGCCCCATATTACTGGGGCAGCGATGGTAGTGGTTGGGGAACCGGTGGTAGTGGTTGAGGCAGCAGTGGTTGTTGTTGGGGAACCGGTGGTAGTGGTTGGGGAACCGGTGGTAGTGGTTGGGGCAGCGGTGGTTGTGGTTGGGGAACCGGTGGTAGTGGTTGGGGAACCGGGGGTAGTGGTTGAGGCAGCAGTGGTTGTTGATGGGGAACTGGTGGTAGTGGTTGGGGAACCGGTGGTTGTGGTTGGGGAACCGGTGGTAGTGGTTGGGGAACCGGTGGTTGTGGTTGGGGAACCGGTGGTTGTGGTTGGGGAACCGGTGGTAGTGGTTGGGGCAGCCGTGGTTGTGGTTGGGGAACCGGTGGTAGTGGTTGGGGAACCGGGGGTAGTGGTTGAGGCAGCAGTGGTTGTTGATGGGGAACTGGTGGTAGTGGTTGGGGAACCGGTGGTTGTGGTTGGGGAACCGGTGGTAGTGGTTGGGGAACCGGTGGTTGTGGTTGGGGAACCGGTGGTTGTGGTTGGGGAACCGGTGGTAGTGGTTGGGGAACCGGTGGTTGTGGTTGGGGAACCGGTGATAGTGGTTGGGGAACCGGTGGTTGTGGTTGAGGCAGCAGTGTTTTTTGGGGCAAATGGAGACATTTGAAGCTATGATTAAGAGGAGCTCGCTGAACAAACTGTAATCCCTCATAGATAAATCTTATTCTTCATGTACATTCATTAGGGATGAGCCGAGTTCTCGGCCGAAACGAGTATCCGGTACGGATAAAGCATTTTTGCCGAGTACAAGTATTATACGAGTAATACTAGTCAATATCTGTACTCGGATTGAATAAAAAATCCTCACCTGACCGCGATGCGTTCTGTGATAGTCACAGCGCCCCTACACACACACGCTCGGCTCATTCACACACACACACAGAACACGGAGAACAGCTCTCTCTCTCTCTCTCTCTCTCTCGCTCTCTCTCTTTCTTCAGCTTCACGTTTGTTTTTAACTTCGGTTTGTAGTACTTACATAGTAACCAGTAGATTTCTGGTAAACGTGATTTAAATGCGTCTCCCGTTGAGTCTCTGCCGTCGGAGATATATATATATTTTTTTTACCGTCCGCTGGCTTCATTAAAGTCAATGCAGATCTGAGCATCACCATTTGCCCCCAAAATTACCTGTGTGGGTGTTTCAAGGTGTTAACATCTTTACTCAGTGTGGGTTTATTAAAACAGATACAATCTTAATCCATAAAGTAAATAGTTACTATTACTATCATATACAGTACATGGTGTGGAATATAAAGGTACATTATCTTCCTCTGAAATGTGGTGATTAGAAATAAAAAAAGTAACATAATTAAAAAAAGTAACATAATAGACATGTTCAAGATTGTAGATGAGTGAAAGAATATCAATACTTTCTATCATTACTACCCTGGTTGAGTTATAATTGGTTTAAAATACTTTAAACTTATTTAGTAAATTATGTTTGATAAAGACTCACCTCTCGCTCCAAAAGCACTTGTCCTCCACTCCTCTAAATTGTACTGTAGAAGTGCATTGAGAGGTGAGAGGGTCACAAGTGAAGCACTCTAGGGTGTTATCTGCCGGAGCAGGAAGGGCTGAAACAGAAAACAAAATTGAAGAAGAGAGAACAGTTACAGTGAGTGTTCCAAAATTAAAAACACTGAATGTGTCAGAAGATGGCAAAATATCTTTTCTCAAGCATGCAACGTATGCTTAGACATACATTTTTTGTACATTGGTACCATTCAGACACTAATAACTTTTGTCACTTAAGAAGATCATCGGAACACAGCTTCTCACACACTTTCTTTCATATTTGGTAATGTTTTAATCTTTTAATTGTAAAGTAGGCTATACATACGTCTTCCTTAATTTAGACTTTCTTGTTTCTGATAGAGAGCTACTTCTCTAGATCCTTTTACTAATGCAGTGTGTCAGACAGGTTTGGTGATTTAAGTCATTCATCAGTGAGGCCAAGAAAGACAAATTTCCTCGACTCATATATCAATGCCAGTGTCACTGTGACAGTTCTGACAGGGAGATACAGGTCTGGCACAAAGAGTAAAGGAATGTCCTTAATGACACTTAAATATGCCATCACTGACATTGCATGTGCTTCTTAAGATGGTTTTGAACTTAAACGCTTGTTTCACTACTTACACAATGTTTTAAATTATATGTTATGTATCATACATGATAACATTGCGTGTTTTTACCCTCAGAGGCCTGAAGAGCTTCCGTTTTTTTTTTTTTGCATCTGCTTTTCTTTTTGCATCGCTTCTTTTTTCGGGGTTTGTGTGTTTTTATTTTTGCATCGTTTCTATATTTGCAGCGTGTTTATGTATTTGGTTGTGTTGTGTGTATTTGCAGTGTGTTTGCTGAATGCTGCGCATGTGTTGTCAAATTAATGAAGTTGTTTTCTTAGTTGGCTTGTGTTTTGTCTATTTGTGTGTTTTCTTAAGTTGCAGGGTGTTGGCCCCTGTCGGCCACCGTAGTGTTAGGTGTTGTAACACAGTCTTGACAAAGCAAATGGGCTGCAGGTGCTAAATGTAGCCCTATATTTGAATGTTCTTGACAAGTCACTCACCGGGCCTAAATCAAAATTATTGTTTTTACCTGACAAAATAATGTTAGGTGGTGTAACACATACTCTTAACAAAGCAAATGGGTTGCAGGAGCTACCCTGCAGAGTTTCTAGGATACACCGCCCCCTTTGGAGAGCTGAGACCTGACAGCGTCATGGATTGTTCTCAATCATTGTCTAAAAAAAACAGGTGATCAATCTTAAGGTTTTAAATGCCCAGACTCATCTGACCTTGCCCCAACAATCAGCACCATGGCTTCTTCCTGGAGACACTGGAGTTGTGCTACACCATTCCACTATAAATAGATACTTGGAGATATAATCTTCATGGAAGAGTCATCAGAAGAAAACCTCTTCTACGTCCTCACCACAAAAAAATCAGCATTTGAAGTTTGCAAATGAACATATAGACAAGCCTGATGCATTGTGGAAGTTCTGTGGACCGATGAGGTTAAAATAGAACTTTTGGGCCTTTTTGGTGAGGCAAGGCAGCTTTATTTGTACAGCGTATTTCCGGAACAGGTCAATTCAAAGTTACATAAAACATTTAAGAGTAGTTCAAAACTACTAAAAAATTAAAAACTTAAAATGTGAGAATAAAATGTATAGTGCAGTACAAGAAATTAACTATTATTTAAAGAAAGGCAGCATTAAAACAGGTCTTCAGCCTTTATTTAAAAGAACAGAGTTGCGGTGGAGCTGCGGTTTTCTGGGAGTTTGTTCCAGATATGAGGAGCATAGAAACAGAACGGTGCTTCTCCCTGTTTAGTTCTGACTCGGGGGACAGAAAGCAGACCTGTCCCAGACCACCTGAGAGGTCCAGCAAAAGTATTTTGAAATCAATTCTTTTGAGGCCCAGGAAGCCAGTGTAAAGACTTCAGAACTGGAGTGATGTGATCCACTCTCTTGGTCTTCTACGTTCTGAATCAGCTGCAATCTGATTGATTTTTTTTAAGGAGACAGTCTGTAAAGACACCGTTACAATAGTCTAGTCTACTGAAGATGAAAGGATGGACACATTTTTCCAAATCCTGCTGGTCCTTAAACCCTTGAAATATTCTTGAGGTGATGATAGGCTGACTTTTGGGGGGCGGCTGTCAGTGGTAGCGTGGTTGCCTGCCAATGAGAAAGTTGGTGGTTGATCCCTGGCCCTGCAGTCCCATGTCAAAGTGTCCTTGGGCAAGACACTGAACCCTGAGTTGCCCCCAATGCTGCCCCATGAGTGTGAATGTGTGTGAGTGTTTATCTGATGAACAGGTGGCACCTTGTACGGCAGCCTCGGCCACAGTGTATGAATGTGTGTTAATGGTGAATGGTTCCTGTACTATGTAAAAGTGCTTTGAGTAGTCGTTAGACTAGAAAAGCGCTATATAAGAACAGTCCTTTTACTTTATTGTCTCAGTGTGGCTGTTGAAATGCAGGTCAGAGTCCATGACTACACCCAGACTTCTGGCTCTTTATTTTAACACAATTGTTTGTAGTTGAGCGCTCACTTTTAATTGTTCCTCCATTGCCCCAAAAACAACCACCTCAGTTTTTTCTTGATTTACTTTGAGACTATAGTCCCCTGGCGATGAGGGTATGGTAACTGCAGTTAGTTGTGCAGCGGGAATTGCTCACGTGTCAAAAGCACACATTGTTCACAATTACAGCAGCTGGTACACCAGTAAATCTGAGAAAGTTGACATGTGTTATGTGGTTTTGGAATAGAACACAAATCAATCAACAGCCTCATTGAAAGGGTTGCCAGTTACACAACATTCGAAATGAAGAAAAACAAGAGGCGCCAATCACATCGACACCGTCATTGTTTTTTGTCAAGGAAATTCTTGTCTTGTTCTACTTTCGGCTTGGGCTGACTAACACATGACAACCTGATAATTAACCTTTCATCAACCTGTTGTTATATCCTGAAAGGTCATTGAGAGCTTGACTACAATGTTGCAGAGTTCACAGTAATAATAAACAAAAAATACAGTTAAGCAGTTTTATACAAAGATAAGAACATGTATAAAACAATACAATCAGCTAAAGCAAATACCCTGGCTGAAAAGGCAGACTTTCCAAGGGTTTTTGATCCTAAGCGTAAGTAGAGCCCATCTACGGAGACCCTGTACACTCCCTCTCTCATTCCCTATTAAGCCTCATTGTACCAACCCAGAAGTTTCCCGAGAGTGGAAGTTCTCCCATTATGTTAGTTTTTTATTTAAGGGGCTACCGAAGAGTTTTGGGGTCTTCAGTCAAAAAGACTTGACCCTTCCTTTGCCAATAATATTTTTTCTATGAACCTCAAAAATAAATGGAAAAACTGCATGACCCTACCCAACAATTTATTGATGCCTTCTGTTCTGGTTTTGCACTTGGCAAAGATAACCCATTGTGTTTTGTTGCAACCATGACATACATCACTAACCTGCTGCCTTCTGATCTTACACATCCCACTCCACTGTTACAGGGGCCATTTCAGTAGATGTACTCACTAACATTGTTGTGGAAACAATAAGTATGGAAACTAAATGCACTCTTCCTGCATTACTGCATTACTTCACATACTAAGTTACTCCTCTATAAACTAGTATTCACATGAAATAAAACAACACAACCTTGAGACCATTCAACAAAGCACACTGGGTAATAACAAGTTCATCACGTGAACCGTTTGCCGACTTGTCACCAGGCTTCTTCAGTCATTGTATATTTTAGCCTTAAGGTAAAGCTACCGAAGCTGAACATGATCCAAAACTCCATTTCTCAGACGAGCGTCACCTTGGGAGCTTGCGTGCTACCACTCCTTCATTCTCAAATGACTTGAAAAGGCTGCAAGTTTGGATTTTTCAAAATAAAAGGTTGCGTCTGGTCCGCTATGTTTTTGTACGTTGGTGCTTTGGATGTTTTTGAACTAAATAGTACAGCAGTCAGACAATCAGGATTTCTTAGGCTTCTCTGCCAGATAAGTCCAACCAACTTCTTTATACAGGATGCAATGATCCCAATCAATATGATTTAATATTTTAAAAAGTTAATGAGTTTAAAAAAATGTTGAGTTCAGGGTACTCTTTTTTATTTTCTGTCAGAGGGTAAGAGATAATACTTGGCATTTTTCTGGCAGTGTTCTCTGTGCTTAGCTGGAGAGACTGGTTTCCATTCCTCTGCACAGCCTTCATATCTGTCACCTGACAAACAAGCTTTAAATCAAATGTTTTGAGATATTGCCATCCTTGTTGACTACACAATATCATTATGCTCTGTAGTACAGCCTGGAATAACATAAACCCTTTGACTCATCCTGAGTGTGGGTATAATCTCTGCTGTAAACGAGAAAACACACATTAACACAGCCGTTCAGCTAATAAAAGAAAGGCGTTGTACATACAGGAGCTGACCTGGTTGATGCACACAGGTCTCTATTTCAGCAAAAATATGCAAAATACGTGTGCAGTAGACTGAGGATAGTAGTGTGCCATAAATGACAAAATCCATGGTCTATATACACATATGTACCCGTACAAAGCTATATACATCTCACTCTGTGAACAAAACCTCTGCAACAATCTGGTTCTCCTGCTTAAATTTAGTCTCAGTAAAGGCTACAAAGTTAAGAATGGCTCCAAGCTATAACCACTGTTATTGGCATAAAGATCATCTTGTTTTTTAAAGCATGACAGATTTGTTATCTTTGCCAGGACAATCATAATGATTATATCATGGGTTATGGCATCAAGGTAATTATTGTTCTGTTTAACTTTTGCCAAGGGCTTACTAACGCCCAAATACAAATGTTTATCAGTCAGGTGGAGCAGCATGGAAAGGGATAGGCTGAAATGTTGACAATCTACACAGACAAGAACATTACAGTTATTTACCGAAACCATGGAGGTACTTCCTGGCATGGGGAGCAAGTAAAAATAGGTGAGAATCAACAGGTAAACAGGAAATGGTCAGGGTAAAGGTAGCCTACACGCAGACCGGTAGGCAGGTAAGGGTTTAGTTTCAGGGGGCTAGAGGGCAAAGGCCCAAAGCAACATTGGTGGTTTGGTCACCCTATCTCTATGGGAGACGCCCATTTCGGCTGCCTGTACCCTGGATCTCGTTCTTTCGGTCATGACCCAGCCTTCATGACCATAGGTGAGGGTAGGAGCGAAAATTGCCCGGTAGATTGATAAAGCTTTTTCCTTGTGGCTCAGCTCTCTTTTTTGTCAGCGATTGCAATACACGGAATGTAATACCGCACCGGCTGCTCGATTCTCCGACCAATCTCACGCTCCATGGTCCCCTCACTTTTTCGCGAACAAGACCCCAAGGTACTTAAACTCCTTCACTTGGGGTAAGGACTCACTCCCCACCTGAAGAAAGCACTCCATCGGTTTCCTGCTGAGAACCATGGCCTCAGATTTAGAGGTGCTGATCCTCATCCCAGCCACTTCACACTCGGCTGCAAACCGATCCAGTGAGTGCTGAAGGTCACAGACCGATGATGCCATCAGGACCACATCATCTGCAAAAAGCAGCGATGAGATCCCGAGCCCACCGAACTGCAACCCTTCCCCGCCCCGACTATGCCTCGATATCCTGTCCATAAATATTACAAACAGGATTGGTGACCAAAGCGCAGCCCTGGCGGAGGCCAACCCTCACCTGGAACGAGTCCGACTTACTGCCGAGAACCCGGACACAGCTCTCGCTTTGGTCATACAGAGATTGGATGGCCCTGAGAAGGGACCCCCTCACCCCATACTCCCGCAGAACCTCCAACAATTTTGCCCGGGGGACCGGTCATACGCCTTCTCCAGATCCACAAAACACATGTAGACTGGATGGGCAACTCCCAGTTTTTCCCCCCAAGATCCTTGCAAGAGTGAAGATCTGATCCATTGTTCCACGGCCAGGGCGGAATCCGCATTGTTCCTCTTCAATCCGAGGGTTCGACTATCGGCCGAACCCTCCTTTCCAGCACCTTGGAGTAGACTTTACCAGGGAGGCTGAGAAGTGTGATACCCTGTAATTGGCACACACCCTCTGGTCCCCTTTTTGAAGAGGGGAACCACCACCCGGTCTGCCACTCCTTAGGCACCGTTCTAGACTTCCACCGCAATGTTGAAGAGGCGTGTCAACCAAGACATCCCTCCACACCCAGAGCTTTCAGCATTTCTCGGATCTCATCAATCCCTGGGGCTTTGCCACTGTGGAGTTGTTTGACTACTTCAGCGACTTCCACCAGGGAAATTGACGACAATCCCCCATCATCCTCCAGCTCTGCCTCTACCACAGAGGGCGTGTATGCTGGATTTAGGAGTTCCTCAAAGTGCTCCTTCCACTGCTCTATTATTACCTCCCAGTTGAGGTCAACAACGTCCCATCCTTACTGTAAACAGCTTGATGATTCCTTCCCCCCTCCTGAGGTGGTTTACGGTTTTCCAGAAGCACCTTGGTGCCGACCAAAATTCCTTCTCCATGTCTTCTCCGAACTTCTCCCCACACCGCTGCTTTGCCTCTGTCACGGCAGAGGCTGCAGCTTTGGGGTCGGGGGACCCTCCTGCCTCCGGAGCAACATATCCCGGAAAAGACCCTTCTTCAAGGGACGGCTTCCCCTGACCACGGTGTCCACCAGGGTGTTCGCGGGTTACCACCTTTGAGGCACCCAAAACCCTAAGACCACAGCTCGCCGCCGCAGCTTTAGCAATAGAAACTTTGAACATTGTCCACTCAGGTTCAACGCCCCCCAGCCTCCACAGGATGCCGAAAAATGTCCCGGAGGTGTGAGTTGAAAGTCCGTCGGAAGGGGCCTCCTCCAGACGTTCCCAGTTTACCCGCACTACCCGTTTGGGCTTACCAGGTCTGTCCAGAGTCCTCCCCCATCCCCTGACCCAACTCACCACCAGATGGTGATCAGTTGACAGCTCTGCCCCTCTCTTCACCCTAGTATACTTATTTGCAGCCGTATCATACAAATAAATAGTTAAAAAATCCTACATTGTGATTTCTGGATTTTCTTTTTTAGATTATGTCTCTCACAGTGGACATGCACCTACGATGACAATTTCAGACCCCGCCATGATTTCTAAGTGGGAGAACTTGCAAAATAGCAGGGTGTTCAAATACTTATTTTCCTCACTGTAGCTTAATATAATCATATGGAAAAATTACAAAAAATGTACACTTGTGTTTGAACAGAAAACCAGTGTTAAGTATCTACTCCGTTCAAATTTGTTATTTACCAAACCTGTTGTGACTGAAAGAAAATAGTCCCTGTTCTTGTGATGTTACTTTAGAAGCTTTTATAAATTCATAAATGCTACGACAACAATTTGCACAACATACAATCTGTTTGCTGAAGCTGAAGGCAAACAGAAAAACTTGCATTGTCAACGTTTTTTCTGTAAATGGACATTCTTTCAGTTCTTTCTACCCCACAGGTGGCTCCCACTAACGTTACCATGCAGGCTAATCTAATGACAAGCTGCACTCATGCACATCAACCAGTTTAGTCAAAGCTAGTAATTATTGATTTGACTATTGGAATCTACTAAAAAGGGTGTACCATTTGATGTTGATAAAAAAACACAAAGTAGAAACCGCATTTGACTAAAAATAGACCGTTTAAGTTTAACTTTAGCTAACCATTTGAGCTTAGTGCACATTTGAAAATGCCTCGTGGCATCCTCACAATTGGTAAAGTTAACGTTGGACAAACGGAAACTGAGAGCTATTTTAGCATGAGGTAGAGAAAAATAGAAATTCAATTTTGAGTACAATTTAAGTTTCACCAATAAAAATGGTTAATTACATATGTTTTGAGAAGAAATGGCCGCGTGTGAGACTCGCCCAGACACGTTCATCTGTTACTGTGTTTAAATATGCAATCAGCCTCTACTGACACACAATTAAAAATGGAAGTGTGATTTGTTTTTTGTCATAAGTTTATAATTCATGTTAAAAATCCACTACGTGATCATTCTTATTTTGGAATCCAGAATAATTTTCTTAATTGGGACAGGAATACATGTTTATCACAGAAAATAAGGTAAGGCCGGTTGATTTTCAGATAGAAAAAATATAAATCATCCATGTTACTTATTTTTGACTATTTGGTTGAAACGAACCCATATTTCTGATGTAGAAATGTTTTGAAAATGGGTCAAATTTGACAGAAGACTACAGGAAGGTTAAACATTATTTGGACTGAAGCCAAATATGTGTGAGGCCCAGATTTTTGTGCTCTATTGATCGGTTCATTGTTATTGGCCTTTTGGATAAAAACACCACAGACTGAAGCTTTATTATACAGTACAGTAGATGTAATCACTTTACAATAAAATAATACAACATGTTATTGTTTTTATGTAATAAAACAAAGAAGATTGCAAAGAAAAATAACGATTGTAATTAATTAAATAAATTATTTAAATTAATGTAAATGAGTTTTTAGTTATATAATCAAGTAACATTTATATTTGTATGATCTATAGCAAAAGTGTGCTTTATTTTCAGGTAACTGCACAGTTCTGACAAAGCATCTTCATTGTTCAATCACCAGAGGCCTGTACGACGAAGCATGATTTTGACCTCTGTGCACGCATAAAAGTTAAAACATTAATGCTTTTCTTATTTAAAATATGCGGCTCTGGTAGATGTTTGGGATTGGTCATGCTGTGCAACCACCTCCTCTTTTATGTGAACGTGTCCATCGCTGGATTGGGAAACCCTGGGTTGATTGAACTAGTTGTTAATCACCGTCGTGACACAGCTTATACAGGACCGCAGTTGTATGGTTAGGTAAAGCTGGGTAACTGAAATAAATCCAGGGCAGGTACAAGCTTCTGAAGTCTTGTTTTGGATTATTCCTTGTGTGATGTGCATGTGACATTGTAACTTCACATTGTATTCCAGATTATAATTGGCAAAGGTTCCCATGTTTGTATGTAGAGTATGTGTGTCTATTACGTTGTTGTCCCACTTCAGCTTCACACAGAATCCATCATCCTTTTTTTTTAGAATTTTATTTTCCTGCCACCTATCAAAGCCAAATAAAGATGGCAGTGAGAAATAAACTTAAGTCATGGCTGCTTGTGGCAGCTTCATAAATGGGTAGTCTCAGCTGTTTCTGTATTTTAACAGAAGGTAAACATAAGGAGTCCGAGCAGCAGATGGATCGTACCCAGTTTCATACATGAGGCTCCACTTGAAGGTGTTGTAGTCATGGTTGGTTGGGTTACAATGGCAGCTGTCATCGGTGCGGCGGTGGCAGCTGTCGTTGGGGCAGCGGTGGAAGCTGTTGTCGGGGCCGCGGTTGCAGCTGTCGTCGGGGCCGCGGTTGCAGCTGTCGTAGGGGCAGCTGTTGCAGCTGTCGTCGGGGCAACGGTGGAAGCTGTCGTTGGGGCAGCGGTGGCAGCTGTTGTTGGGGCAGCGGTGGAGGCTGTCGCAGGGGCAGCGGTTGCAGGTGTCGTTGGGGCAGCGGTTGCAGCTGTTGTTGGGGCAGCGGTGGAGGCTGTCGTCAGGGCAGCGGTGGATGCTGTCGTAGGGGCAGCGGTTGCAGCTGTCGTTGGGGCAGCTGTGGCAGCTGTCGTTAGGGCAGCGGTGGAAGCTGTTGTAGGGGCCGCGGTTGCAGCTGTTGTCGGGGCAGCGGTGGAAGCTGTTGTCAGGGCAACGGTGGAAGCTGTCGTAGGGGCAGCGGTTGCAGCTGTTGTTGGGGCAGCAGTGGAGGCTGTCGTAGGGGCAGCAGTGGAGGCTGTCGTAGGTGCAGCGGTTGCAGGTGTCGTTGGGGCCGCTGTTGCAGCTGTCGTCTGGGCAGCGGTGGAAGCTGTTGTAGGGGCCGCGGTTGCAGCTGTTGTCGGGGCAGCGGTGGAAGCTGTTGTCAGGGCAACGGTGGAAGCTGTCGTAGGGGCAGCGGTTGCAGCTGTTGTTGGGGCAGCAGTGGAGGCTGTCGTAGGGGCAGCAGTGGAGGCTGTCGTAGGTGCAGCGGTTGCAGGTGTCGTTGGGGCCGCTGTTGCAGCTGTCGTCTGGGCAGCGGTGGAAGCTGTTGTAGAGGCCGCGGTTGCAGCTGTTGTCGGGGCAGCGGTGGAAGCTGTTGTCAGGGCAACGGTGGAAGCTGTCGTTGGGGCAGCTGTGGCAGCTGTCGTTAGGGCAGCGGTGGAAGCTGTTGTAGGGGCCGCGGTTGCAGCTGTTGTCGGGGCAGCGGTGGAAGCTGTTGTCAGGGCAACGGTGGAAGCTGTCGTAGGGGCAGCAGTTGCAGCTGTTGTTGGGGCAGCAGTGGAGGCTGTCGTAGGGGCAGCAGTGGAGGCTGTCGTAGGTGCAGCGGTTGCAGGTGTCGTTGGGGCCGCTGTTGCAGCTGTCGTCTGGGCAGCGGTGGAAGCTGTTGTAGCCGGTTGCAGCTGTTGTCGGGGCAGCGGTGGAAGCTGCTGTCAGGGCAACAGTGGAAGCTGTCGTAGGGGCAGCGGTTGCAGCTGTTGTTGGGGCAGCAGTGGAGGCTGTCGTAGGGGCAGCAGTGGAGGCTGTCGTAGGTGCAGCGGTTGCAGGTGTCGTTGGGGCCGCTGTTGCAGCTGTCGTCTGGGCAGCGGTGGAAGCTGTCGTCGGGGCAACGGTGGAAGCTGTCGTTGGGGCAGCGGTGGCAGCTGTCGTTGGGGCAGTTGTCGCAGCTGTGGTTGGGGCAGCGGTCAATGCTGTCGTTGGGGTAGTGGTGGAAGCTGTTGTCGGGGCAGCGGTGGAAGCTGTCGTCGGGGCAGCGGTTGCAGCTGTCGTTGGTGCAGCGGTGGAAGCTGTCGTCGGGGCAACGGTGGGAGCTGTCGTCGGGGCCGCGGTTGCAGCTGTCGTTGGTGCAGCGGTTGCAGCTGTTGTTGGGCCAGCGGTTGTAGTTGTTATGGGAGTATTACACCCATTGGTCCCACAACAGGACGAACCACTGACGGTCCCAACACTTTCCAAGAAAGGTATGGTACCCAGGCCGGCAGTAGCTGCACACATGTTTTTAGAGGCACAGCCCAAGGCTGGAGCAGTGGTGGACCCACTCGTCACTGTAGAGGAAAATCACTGTTTCACTTTGCAGCTGCTATTGTTTTCAATAAGCTTGTTTCAGGAAGAAATTTCACATCTTGTCTCACTGTTGGCTGTGATTATCATAACATAAACTCCTAATCTGTAAACTAACAAGTCACTAGAACTGTCATATACTCTAAATATAGTGCAGTAAAAAGAATAATATCTTCCTCTGTAATGTGTTGGATTATCTCTATAACGTACCATAATTGACATGCTCAAAATTGTAGTTTCTTTACTTTCCTCCCCTGGTTGATTTCTAATTTGTTTGAAATACTTTATTGTAGTAAAACACTTTTTTTTTAAATTATGTATGATAAAGACTCACCAGTTGCTTTTAAAGCAGTTGTTCTCCACTCCTCTACATTGTATTACAGAAGTGCATTGAGAGGTGGGAGGGTTCCAAGCAAACACTCCAGCAAGTTAATTACCTGAGTAGCAGGGACTGAAAGAGAAAAGAACAAAATTGAGGAAAAGAGAACCGTTACAGTCAGTGTTACAAAATAAATATTGAACGTGTCACAAGATGGCAGGATGTCCTATCTATCTCATTTCTTGTTTTCCCAAAGGTGCTCTAAGCAATTTCACATGTTTTTTTGTCACATACAGCAAACATCTCCTCACTATCTGCTAGCTGCCTGTCCCCAGAACACACTGAAAAAATGCAGCCTCTGTAGACAGCCCAGGGTCCACATACGGCAACAAAAACAAACTGCGCCAACTTACACCACCAAACATAACAGTGTTCCAGGATTTTGGGGTGGGGTTGGGAGGGTAGTGCACATGAAGGGTGGTGTGGGGAATGGAGGAGTGAAAAGCGTGAAGAGGGAATTAGCGAGACAAAACTTTGAACGTCAACAAGAAGTGTCGTCACCGAACATCGCTTAGAGCACCTTTGAAGTTACTCATATTATGCTCATTTTCTAATTTATAACTGTATTTAGGGATTGTACCAGAATAGGTTGACATGGTTTCATTTTCAAAAAACACATAACATTTTGCTATTGTTGTTGAGCTCTCTGTTTTAGCTACTGTTGGAGTTAAAATCCTGCTCCATTCTCAGGGTTCATTCAATTAGTAGTCAAAATCTCAGATGTTGATATGGGAATCCATTTTATTACATAGGATATCCTGAGACAAAGTTACCTGGATCAAGCTGTCGCAGCTCTCCCCTTCCTTTGTCTGACTCTCTGGCTCTCAGACCCCCAGTATTATCTCACAAAGGGTGGGGTCTTGTGCTTATTCCTTTTCTTTTAGTTGGGATGTGACTGAGGGTTTATGACCCTCAGAGACTTGGAAAGCAACAGAGCAGTAGGGCCATAAAGGGGGACTGAAACCAGAGACAGGGTGTCTCTAACATCATCAATTCAACTTCTAACACATTTGTAGAGCTGGGTTATAACAAAATGTACCAGAACATCTTATATTATAAAACAGAAGTATTGCTAAACAACTTAATGCAACAAACAACAAACTATAAACTTATAACAACAAACTTAATGCATGACTCACATGTCTTCATTTATGTTGAAATAATGCTTTTCCCTTTTAGCTTGAATGTATAATGCAAATCACACACAATGTTTAAGCACATATAAAATTTTAAATTCCAACACTACAGAGTGAGGCATCACACTTCTGTTCCATCTGTGTTGGAAGTCTCACATGCTCAGTACCTAGGTAAGGACTACTAGCCAGTCAGAAGCAGAGTATGAGGGCCCTGACAGTACCTAGGTAAGGACTACTAGCCAGTCAGAAGCAGAGTATGAGGGTCCTGACAGTACCTAGGTAAGGACTACTAGCCAGTCAGAAGCAGAATATGAGGGCCCTGACAGTACCTAGGTAAGGACTACTAGCCAGTCAGGAGCAGAGTATGAGGGCCCTGACAGTACCTAGGTAAGGACTACTAGCCAGTCAGGAGCAGAGTATGAGGGCCCTGACAGTACCTAGGTAAGGACTACTAGCCAGTCAGAAGCAGAGTATGAGGGCCCCTGACAGTACCTAGGTAAGGACTACTAGCCAGTCAGAAGCAGAGTATGAGGGTCCTGACAGTACCTAGGTAAGGACTACTAGCCAGTCAGAAGCAGAATGTGAGGGCCCCTGGGTAAGGACAGTACCTAGGTAAGGACTACTAGCCAGTCAGGAGCAGAGTATGAGGGCCCTGACAGTACCTAGGTAAGGACTACTAGCCAGTCAGGAGCAGAGTATGAGGGCCCTGACAGTACCTAGGTAAGGACTACAGTCAGAAGCAGCCAGTCAGAAGCAGGTGTATAGCCAGTCCCTGACAGTACCTAGGTAAGGACTACTAGCCAGTCAGAAGCAGAGTATGAGGGCCCTGACAGTACCTAGGTAAGGACTACTAGCCAGTCAGAAGCAGAGTATGAGGGCCCTGACAGTACCTAGGTAAGGACTACTAGCCAGTCAGAAGCAGAGTATGAGGGTCCTGACAGTACCTAGGTAAGGACTACTAGCCAGTCAGAAGCAGAGTATGAGGGTCCTGACAGTACCTAGGTAAGGACTACTAGCCAGTCAGAAGCAGAGTATGAGGGTCCTGACAGTACCTAGGTAAGGACTACTAGCCAGTCAGAAGCAGAGTATGAGGGTCCTGACAGTACCTAGTAAGGACTACTAGCCAGTCAGGAGCAGAGTATGAGGGCCCCTGACAGTACCTAGGTAAGGACTACTAGCCAGTCAGAAGCAGAATATGAGGGCCCTGACAGTACCTAGGTAAGGACTACTAGCCAGTCAGAAGCAGAGTATGAGGGCCCTGACAGTACCGAGGTAAGGACTACTAGCCAGTCAGAAGCAGAGTATGAGGCCCCTGACAGTACCTAGGTAAGGACTACTAGCCAGTCAGAAGCAGAGTATGATGAGGTAAGGCCCAGTCAGAAGCAGTGAGGGGCCCTGACCTAGGTAAGGACTACTAGCCAGTCAGAAGCAGAGTATGAGGGTCCTGACAGTACCTAGGTAAGGACTACTAGCCAGTCAGAAGCAGAGTATGAGGGCCCTGACAGTACCTAGGTAAGGACTACTAGCCAGTCAGAAGCAGAGTATGAGGGCCCTGACAGTACCTAGGTAAGGACTACTAGCCAGTCAGAAGCAGAGTATGAGGGCCCTGACAGTACCTAGGTAAGGACTACTCTAAGGACTACTAGCCAGTCAGAAGCAGAAGCAGAGTATGAGGGCCCTGACAGTACCTAGGTAAGGACTACTAGCCAGTCAGAAGCAAGTATGAGGGCCCCTGACAGTACCTAGGTAAGGACTACTAGCCAGTCAGAAGCAGAGTATGAGGGCCCTGACAGTACCTAGGTAAGGACTACTAGCCAGTCAGAAGCAGAGTATGAGGGCCCTGACAGTACCTAGGTAAGGACTACTAGCCAGTCAGAAGCAGAGTATGAGGGCCCTGACAGTACCTAGGTAAGGACTACTAGCCAGTCAGAAGCAGAGTATGAGGGCCCTGACAGTACCTAGGTAAGGACTACTAGCCAGTCAGAAGCAGAGTATGAGGGCCCTGACAGTACCTAGGTAAGGACCTAGGTCAGAAGCAAGGACTACTAGCCAGTCAGAAGCAGAATATGAGGGGGCCCTGACAGTACCTAGGTAAGGACTACTAGCCAGTCAGAAGCAGAGTATGAGGGCCCTGACAGTACCTAGGTAAGGACTACTAGCCAGTCAGAAGCAGAGTATGAGGGTCCTGACAGTACCTAGGTAAGGACTACTAGCCAGTCAGAAGCAGAGTATGAGGGCCCTGACAGTACCTAGGTAAGGACTACTAGCCAGTCAGAAGCAGAGTATGAGGGCCCTGACAGTACCTAGGTAAGGACTACTAGCCAGTCAGAAGCAGAGTATGAGGGCCCTGACAGTACCTAGGTAAGGACTACTAGCCAGTCAGAAGCAGAGTATGAGGGTCCTGACAGTACCTAGGTAAGGACTACTAGCCAGTCAGAAGCAGAGTATGAGGACAGAGCTAGGTAAGGACTACTAGCCAGTCAGAAGCAGAGTATAGGGCGAGCAACATAACGTGTTACAGTGACGCACGTTGGTCACAGAAGTAAAGGCTGGACTACAAAAGAGCTGTTTGGAGCAGTTTGTGAACAGTGTTTTCTGTTGGAGATGGTAAATCTCATTGTGGACTTTGGGCTTTTTCACTTTGTAAACCTATAACATCCACAAAAAAAGATATATAAAGGAAATTTAAAATGCCAAAGAGCATAATATGAGCACTGTAAACATGCAACGTATCCCTCTGTACTTACAAGGTAGAGTTTGTGAGTTGCAGTTGTCTGTGTCGCAGCACAGAGCAGATGTAACTGCACCCTAGTACCCAAGTTGACTGAATATGTCTGAGTGCCTGTGGCTGGACAAAGGGAGGACGATGCACACGACTTGAGGATTTGCTGTCCTGCAGTTCCAGATGAAGTGACTAAAGAATCAAAAGTTCAGTCTGTTAATGTTGACGGAGAGCACACATAGATCACAGTACATGTCTTTCAATGGGAAGTACTAGATGACAAAGAAATGACTACCTCGAATGGAAGCTGTTATACACATTGTCCCTGAGGGACATGTTACTGGTGCTGTGGTTGAACAGTCCTGAGTTGTGCAATTTTGACACTGAAGTGCTCCCGCTGCAATGGGGAAAAACAGTCAATGGTGATCACATCTCAAATGTTAAATCTAATTTCTGATTTTAAATGACACAAGGTTGTAAAAGTTATAAATGCTTTGACCCTTGTGTTGTCTTCCTGTCAAGATTGAAAATCAACACTATTGTTGATGCTTTTTATCACCGTTTTTAACTGTTTCTTACGTTTTTGTCCATTTTTTCAACACTTGACTTTTTTTCAATGTTTGTCACTTTTTTTGAAATTTAACACTACACTAACTTATTAACTTTAGTTTACAATTATTTTTGGAATTTATTTATTTTATTTTATTAAAGGCTATTTTTCCTTGGTTGTCACCGAACGGATCTTAAAATTGTCTACCTAAAAAACAATAAGAAAATTACAGTCAACAATACAAATATAAAAAGTAGTAAAACCGATTAAACTCCTCAAATCCGGTTGATAAGTACAGTGTACAAATGTAATACAGACATTAGGGAAAGAAAAAATAATAATAATTATACTACACATTGACACTATAGAGACACAAGTGGCAGCACGGTTGGGTTGAGTGAAAATACAATTCTTATTAATGGTCAATAAACCTCATTTTTAGTTGAAATATACCTGATGTTTGAGTTAGAAAAGCTGTCGTCGGGGCAGTGGTGGATGCTGTTGTCGGGGCAGCGGTGGATGCTGTCGTCGGGGCAGCGGTGGATGCTGTCGTCGGGGCAGTTGTGGCAGCTGTGGTTGGGGCAGCGGTCGATGCTGTCGTTGGGGCAGTTGTGGCAGCTGTGGTTGGGGCAGCGGTCGATGCTGTCGTTTGGGCAGCGGTGGAAGCTGTTGTTGGGGCAGTTGTGGCAGCTGTGGTTGGGGCAGCGGTCGATGCTGTCGTTGGGGCAGTTGTGGCAGCTGTGGTTGGGGCAGCGGTCGATGCTGTCGTTGGGGCAGCGGTGGAAGCTGTCGTCGGGGCAGCGGTGGAAGCTGTCGTCGGGGCAGCGGTGGAAGCTGTCGTCGGGGCAACGGTGGGAGCTGTCGTCGGGGCCGCGGTTGCAGCTGTCGTTGGTGCAGCGGTTGCAGCTGTTGTTGGGCCAGCGGTTGTAGTTGTTATGGGAGTATTACACCCATTGGTCCCACAACAGGACGAACCACTGACGGTCCCAACACTTTCCAAGAAAGGTATGGTACCCAGGCCGGCAGTAGCTGCACACATGTTTTTAGAGGCACAGCCCAAGGCTGGAGCAGTGGTGGACCCACTCGTCACTGTAGAGGAAAATCACTGTTTCACTTTGCAGCTGCTATTGTTTTCAATAAGCTTGTTTCAGGAAGAAATTTCACATCTTGTCTCACTGTTGGCTGTGATTATCATAACATAAACTCCTAATCTGTAAACTAACAAGTCACTAGAACTGTCATATACTCTAAATATAGTGCAGTAAAAAGAATAATATCTTCCTCTGTAATGTGTTGGATTATCTCTATAACGTACCATAATTGACATGCTCAAAATTGTAGTTTCTTTACTTTCCTCCCCTGGTTGATTTCTAATTTGTTTGAAATACTTTATTGTAGTAAAACACTTTTTTTAAAAAATTATGTATGATAAAGACTCACCAGTTGCTTTAAAGCAGTTGTTCTCCACTCCTCTACATTGTATTACAGAAGTGCATTGAGAGGTGGGAGGGTTACAAGCAAAGCACTCCAGCAAGTTAATTACCTGAGTAGCAGGGACTGAAAGAGAAAAGAACAAAATTGAGGAAAAGAGAACCGTTACAGTCAGTGTTACAAAATAAATATTGAACGTGTCACAAGATGGCAGGATGTCCTATCTATCTCATTTCTTGTTTTCCCAAAGGTGCTCTAAGCAATTTCACATGTTTTTTTGTCACATACAGCAAACATCTCCTCACTATCTGCTAGCTGCCTGTCCCCAGAACACACTGAAAAAATGCAGCCTCTGTAGACAGCCCAGGGTCCACATACGGCAACAAAACAAACTGCGCCAACTTACACCACCAAACATAACAGTGTTCCAGGATTTTTGGGGTGGGGTTGGGAGGGTAGTGCACATGAAGGGTGGTGTGGGGAATGGAGGAGTGAAAAGCGTGAAGAGGGAATTAGCGAGACAAAACTTTGAACGTCAACAAGAAGTGTCGTCACCGAACATCGCTTAGAGCACCTTTGAAGTTACTCATATTATGCTCATTTTCTAATTTATAACTGTATTTAGGGATTGTACCAGAATAGGTTGACATGGTTTCATTTTCAAAAAACACATAACATTTTGCTATTGTTGTTGAGCTCTCTGTTTTAGCTACTGTTGGAGTTAAAATCCTGCTCCATTCTCAGGGTTCATTCAATTAGTAGTCAAAATCTCAGATGTTGATATGGGAATCCATTTTATTACATAGGATATCCTGAGACAAAGTTACCTGGATGCTGTCGCAGCTCTCCCCTTCCTTTGTCTGACTCTCTGGCTGTCAGACCCCCAGTATTATCTCACAAAGGGTGGGGTCTTGTGCTTATTCCTTATCTTTTAGTTGGGATGTGACTGAGGGTTTATGACCCTCAGAGACTTGGAAAGCAACAGAGCAGTAGGGCCATAAAGGGGGACTGAAACCAGAGACAGGATGTCTCTAACATCATCAATTCAACTTCTAACACATTTGTAGAGCTGGGTTATAACAAAATGTACCAGAACATCTTATATTATAAAACAGAAGTATTGCTAAACAACTTAATGCAACAAACAACAAACTATAAACTTATAACAACAAACTTAATGCATGACTCACATGTCTTCATTTATGTTGAAATAATGCTTTTCCCTTTTAGCTTGAATGTATAATGCAAATCACACACAATGTTTAAGCACATATAAAATTTTAAATTCCAACACTACAGAGTGAGGCATCACACTTCTGTTCCATCTGTGTTGGAAGTCTCACATGCTCAGTACCTAGGTAAGGACTACTAGCCAGTCAGAAGCAGAGTATGAGGGCCCTGACAGTACCTAGGTAAGGACTACTAGCCAGTCAGAAGCAGAGTATGAGGGGCCCTGACAGTACCTAGGTAAGGACTACTAGCCAGTCAGAAGCAGAGTATGAGGGTCCTGACAGTACCTAGGTAAGGACTACTAGCCAGTCAGAAGCAGAATATGAGGGCCCTGACAGTACCTAGGTAAGGACTACTAGCCAGTCAGGAGCAGAGTATGAGGGCCCTGACAGTACCTAGGTAAGGACTACTAGCCAGTCAGGAGCAGAGTATGAGGGCCCTGACAGTACCTAGGTAAGGACTACTAGCCAGTCAGAAGCAGAATATGAGGGCCCTGACAGTACCTAGGTAAGGACTACTAGCCAGTCAGAAGCAGAGTATGAGGGCCCTGACAGTACCGAGGTAAGGACTACTAGCCAGTCAGAAGCAGAGTATGAGGGCCCTGACAGTACCTAGGTAAGGACTACTAGCCAGTCAGAAGCAGAGTATGAGGGTCCTGACAGTACCTAGGTAAGGACTACTAGCCAGTCAGAAGCAGAGTATGAGGGTCCTGACAGTACCTAGGTAAGGACTACTAGCCAGTCAGAAGCAGAGTATGAGGGTCCTGACAGTACCTAGGTAAGGACTACTAGCCAGTCAGAAGCAGAGTATGAGGGTCCTGACAGTACCTAGGTAAGGACTACTAGCCAGTCAGGAGCAGAGTATGAGGGCCCTGACAGTACCTAGGTAAGGACTACTAGCCAGTCAGAAGCAGAATATGAGGGCCCTGACAGTACCTAGGTAAGGACTACTAGCCAGTCAGAAGCAGAGTATGAGGGCCCTGACAGTACCGAGGTAAGGACTACTAGCCAGTCAGAAGCAGAGTATGAGGGCCCTGACAGTACCTAGGTAAGGACTACTAGTCAGTCAGAAGCAGAGTATGAGGGTCCTGACAGTACCTAGGTAAGGACTACTAGCCAGTCAGAAGCAGAGTATGAGGGTCCTGACAGTACCTAGGTAAGGACTACTAGCCAGTCAGAAGCAGAGTATGAGGGCCCTGACAGTACCTAGGTAAGGACTACTAGCCAGTCAGAAGCAGAATATGAGGGCCCTGACAGTACCTAGGTAAGGACTACTAGTCAGTCAGAAGCAGAGTATGAGGGCCCTGACAGTACCTAGGTAAGGACTACTAGCCAGTCAGAAGCAGAGTATGAGGGTCCTGACAGTACCTAGGTAAGGACTACTAGCCAGTCAGAAGCAGAGTATGAGGGGCCCTGACAGTACCTAGGTAAGGACTACTAGCCAGTCAGAAGCAGAGTATGAGGGCCCTGACAGTGGTACCTAGGTAAGGACTACTAGCCAGTCAGGAGCAGAGTATGAGGGCCCTGACAGTACCTAGGTAAGGACTACTAGCCAGTCAGAAGCAGAGTATGAGGGGGCCCTGACAGTAACTAGGTAAGGACTACTAGCCAGTCAGAAGCAGAGTATGAGGGCCCTGACAGTACCTAGGTAAGGACTACTAGCCAGTCAGGAGCAGAGTATGAGGGTCCTGACAGTACCTAGGTAAGGACTACTAGCCAGTCAGAAGCAGAATATGAGGGCCCTGACAGTACCTAGGTAAGGACTACTAGCCAGTCAGAAGCAGAGTATGAGGGCCCTGACAGTACCTAGGTAAGGACTACTAGCCAGTCAGAAGCAGAGTATGAGGGTCCTGACAGTACCTAGGTAAGGACTACTAGCCAGTCAGAAGCAGAGTATGAGGGCCCTGACAGTACCTAGGTAAGGACTACTAGCCAGTCAGAAGCAGAGTATGAGGGCCCTGACAGTACCTAGGTAAGGACTACTAGCCAGTCAGAAGCAGAGTATGAGGGCCCTGACAGTACCTAGGTAAGGACTACTAGCCAGTCAGAAGCAGAGTATGAGGGTCCTGACAGTACCTAGGTAAGGACTACTAGCCAGTCAGAAGCAGAGTATGAGGACGAGCCACGGTAGCAGCTAGGCGAGCAATATAACGTGTTACAGTGACGCACGTTGGTCACAGAAGTAAAGGCTGGACTACAAAAGAGCTGTTTGGAGCAGTTTGTGAACAGTGTTTTCTGTTGGAGATGGTAAATCTCATTGTGGACTTTGGGCTTTTTCACTTTGTAAACCTATAACATCCACAAAAAAAGATATATAAAGGAAATTTAAAATGCCAAAGAGCATAATATGAGCACTGTAAACATGCAACGTATCCCTCTGTACTTACAAGGTAGAGTTTGTGAGTTGCAGTTGTCTGTGTCGCAGCACAGAGCAGATGTAACTGCACTCCTAGTACCCAAGTTGACTGAATATGTCTGAGTGCCTGTGGCTGGACAAAGGGAGGACGATGCACACGACTTGAGGATTTGCTGTCCTGCAGTTCCAGATGAAGTGACTAAAGAATCAAAAGTTCAGTCTGTTAATGTTGACGGAGAGCACACATAGATCACAGTACATGTCTTTCAATGGGAAGTACTAGATGACAAAGAAATGACTACCTCGAATGGAAGCTGTTATACACATTGTCCCTGAGGGACATGTTACTGGTGCTGTGGTTGAACAGTCCTGAGTTGTGCAATTTTGACACTGAAGTGCTCCCGCTGCAATGGGGAGAAAAACAGTCAATGGTGATCACATCTCAAATGTTAAATCTAATTTCTGATTTTAAATGACACAAGGTTGTAAAAGTTATAAATGCTTTGACCCTTGTGTTGTCTTCCTGTCAAGATTGAAAATCAACACTATTGTTGATGCTTTTTATCACCGTTTTTAACTGTTTCTTACGTTTTTGTCCATTTTTTCAACACTTGACTTTTTTTCAATGTTTGTCACTTTTTTTGAAATTTAACACTACACTAACTTATTAACTTTAGTTTACAATTATTTTTGGAATTTATTTATTTTATTTTATTAAAGGCTATTTTTCCTTGGTTGTCACCGAACGGATCTTAAAATTGTCTACCTAAAAAACAATAAGAAAATTACAGTCAACAATACAAATATAAAAAGTAGTAAAACCGATTAAACTCCTCAAATCCGGTTGATAAGTACAGTGTACAAATGTAATACAGACATTAGGGAAAGAAAAAATAATAATAATTATACTACACATTGACACTATAGAGACACAAGTGGCAGCACGGTTGGGTTGAGTGAAAATACAATTCTTATTAATGGTCAATAAACCTCATTTTTAGTTGAAATATACCTGATGTTTGAGTTAGAAAAGCTGTTGTCGGGGCAGTGGTGAATGCTGTTGTCGGGGCAGCGGTGGATGCTGTCGTCGGGGCAGCGGTGGATGCTGTCGTCGGGGCAACGGTGGAAGCTGTCGTTGGGGCAGCGGTGGCAGCTGTTGTTGGGGCAGTTGTGGCAGCTGTGGTTGGGGCAGCGGTCGATGCTGTCGTTGGGGCAGTTGTGGCAGCTGTGGTTGGGGCAGCGGTCGATGCTGTCGTTGGGGCAGCGGTGGAAGCTGTCGTCGGGGCAGCGGTGGAAGCTGTCGTCGGGGCAGCGGTGGAAGCTGTCGTCGGGGCAGCGGTGGAAGCTGTCGTCGGGGCAACGGTGGGAGCTGTCGTCGGGGCCGCGGTTGCAGCTGTCGTTGGTGCAGCGGTTGCAGCTGTTGTTGGGCCAGCGGTTGTAGTTGTTATGGGAGTATTACACCCATTGGTCCCACAACAGGACGAACCACTGACGGTCCCAACACTTTCCAAGAAAGGTATGGTACCCAGGCCGGCAGTAGCTGCACACATGTTTTTAGAGGCACAGCCCAAGGCTGGAGCAGTGGTGGACCCACTCGTCACTGTAGAGGAAAATCACTGTTTCACTTTGCAGCTGCTATTGTTTTCAATAAGCTTGTTTCAGGAAGAAATTTCACATCTTGTCTCACTGTTGGCTGTGATTATCATAACATAAACTCCTAATCTGTAAACTAACAAGTCACTAGAACTGTCATATACTCTAAATATAGTGCAGTAAAAAGAATAATATCTTCCTCTGTAATGTGTTGGATTATCTCTATAACGTACCATAATTGACATGCTCAAAATTGTAGTTTCTTTACTTTCCTCCCCTGGTTGATTTCTAATTTGTTTGAAATACTTTATTGTAGTAAAACACTTTTTTTTTTAAATTATGTATGATAAAGACTCACCAGTTGCTTTAAAGCAGTTGTTCTCCACTCCTCTACATTGTATTACAGAAGTGCATTGAGAGGTGGGAGGGTTACAAGCAAAGCACTCCAGCAAGTTAATTACCTGAGTAGCAGGGACTGAAAGAGAAAAGAACAAAATTGAGGAAAAGAGAACCGTTACAGTCAGTGTTACAAAATAAATATTGAACGTGTCACAAGATGGCAGGATGTCCTATCTATCTCATTTCTTGTTTTCCCAAAGGTGCTCTAAGCAATTTCACATGTTTTTTTTGTCACATACAGCAAACATCTCCTCACTATCTGCTAGCTGCCTGTCCCCAGAACACACTGAAAAAATGCAGCCTCTGTAGACAGCCCAGGGTCCACATACGGCAACAAAAACAAACTGCGCCAACTTACACCACCAAACATAACAGTGTTCCAGGATTTTTGGGGTGGGGTTGGGAGGGTAGTGCACATGAAGGGTGGTGTGGGGAATGGAGGAGTGAAAAGCGTGAAGAGGGAATTAGCGAGACAAAACTTTGAACGTCAACAAGAAGTGTCGTCACCGAACATCGCTTAGAGCACCTTTGAAGTTACTCATATTATGCTCATTTTCTAATTTATAACTGTATTTAGGGATTGTACCAGAATAGGTTGACATGGTTTCATTTTCAAAAAACACATAACATTTTGCTATTGTTGTTGAGCTCTCTGTTTTAGCTACTGTTGGAGTTAAAATCCTGCTCCATTCTCAGGGTTCATTCAATTAGTAGTCAAAATCTCAGATGTTGATATGGGAATCCATTTTATTACATAGGATATCCTGAGACAAAGTTACCTGGATCAAGCTGTCGCAGCTCTCCCCTTCCTTTGTCTGACTCTCTGGCTCTCAGACCCCCAGTATTATCTCACAAAGGGTGGGGTCTTGTGCTTATTCCTTATCTTTTAGTTGGGATGTGACTGAGGGTTTATGACCCTCAGAGACTTGGAAAGCAACAGAGCAGTTGGGCCATAAAGGGTGACTGAAACCAGAGACAGGGTGTCTCTAACATCATCAATTCAACTTCTAACACATTTGTAGAGCTGGGTTATGACAAAATGTACCAGAACATCTTATATTATAAAACAGAAGTATTGCTAAACAACTTAATGCAACAAACAACAAACTATAAACTTATAACAACAAACTTAATGCATGACCCACATGTCTTCATTTATGTTGAAATAATGCTTTTCCCTTTTAGCTTGAATGTATAATGCAAATCACACACAATGTTTAAGCACATATAAAATTTTAAATTCCAACACTACAGAGTGAGGCATCACACTTCTGTTCCATCTGTGTTGGAAGTCTCACATGCTCAGTACCTAGGTAAGGACTACTAGCCAGTCAGAAGCAGAGTATGAGGGCCCTGACAGTACCTAGGTAAGGACTACTAGCCAGTCAGAAGCAGAGTATGAGGGTCCTGACAGTACCTAGGTAAGGACTACTAGCCAGTCAGAAGCAGAATATGAGGGCCCTGACAGTACCTAGGTAAGGACTACTAGCCAGTCAGAGCAGAGTATGAGGGCCCTGACAGTACCTAGGTAAGGACTACTAGCCAGTCAGGAGCAGAGTATGAGGGCCCTGACAGTACCTAGGTAAGGACTACTAGCCAGTCAGAAGCAGAATATGAGGGCCCTGACAGTACCTAGGTAAGGACTACTAGCCAGTCAGAAGCAGAGTATGAGGGCCCTGACAGTACCTAGGTAAGGACTACTAGCCAGTCAGAAGCAGAGTATGAGGGCCCTGACAGTACCTAGGTAAGGACTACTAGCCAGTCAGAAGCAGAGTATGAGGGTCCTGACAGTACCTAGGTAAGGACTACTAGCCAGTCAGAAGCAGAGTATGAGGGTCCTGACAGTACCTAGGTAAGGACTACTAGCCAGTCAGAAGCAGAGTATGAGGGTCCTGACAGTACCTAGGTAAGGACTACTAGCCAGTCAGAAGCAGAGATGAGGGTCCTGACAGTACCTAGGTAAGGACTACTAGCCAGTCAGGAGCAGAGTATGAGGGCCCTGACAGTACCTAGGTAAGGACTACTAGCCAGTCAGAAGCAGAATATGAGGGCCCTGACAGTAACGAGGTAAGGACTACTAGCCAGTCAGAAGCAGAGTATGAGGGCCCTGACAGTACCGAGGTAAGGACTACTAGCCAGTCAGAAGCAGAGTATGAGGGCCCTGACAGTACCTAGGTAAGGACTACTAGCCAGTCAGAAGCAGAGTATGAGGGCCCTGACAGTACCTAGGTAAGGACTACTAGCCAGTCAGAAGCAGAGTATGAGGGCCCTGACAGTACCTAGGTAAGGACTACTAGCCAGTCAGAAGCAGAATATGAGGGCCCTGACAGTACCTAGGTAAGGACTACTAGCCAGTCAGAAGCAGAGTATGAGGGCCCTGACAGTACCTAGGTAAGGACTACTAGCCAGTCAGAAGCAGAGTATGAGGGTCCTGACAGTACCTAGGTAAGGACTACTAGCCAGTCAGAAGCAGAGTATGAGGGTCCTGACAGTACCTAGGTAAGGACTACTAGCCAGTCAGAAGCAGAGTATGAGGGCCCTGACAGTACCTAGGTAAGGACTACTAGCCAGTCAGAAGCAGAGTAAGAGGGCCCTGACAGTACCTAGGTAAGGACTACTAGCCAGTCAGGAGCAGATTATGAGGGTCCTGACAGTACCTAGGTAAGGACTACTAGTCAGTCAGAAGCAGAGTATGAGGGTCCTGACAGTACCTAGGTAAGGACTACTAGCCAGTCAGAAGCAGAGTATGAGGGCCCTGACAGTACCTAGGTAAGGACTACTAGCCAGTCAGAAGCAGAGTATGAGGGTCCTGACAGTACCTAGGTAAGGACTACTAGCCAGTCAGAAGCAGAGTATGAGGGCCCTGACAGTACCTAGGTAAGGACTACTAGCCAGTCAGGAGCAGAGTATGAGGGTCCTGACAGTACCTAGGTAAGGACTACTAGCCAGTCAGAAGCAGAAAATGAGGGCCCTGACAGTACCTAGGTAAGGACTACTAGCCAGTCAGAAGCAGAGTATGAGGGCCCTGACAGTACCTAGGTAAGGACTACTAGCCAGTCAGAAGCAGAGTATGAGGGTCCTGACAGTACCTAGGTAAGGACTACTAGCCAGTCAGAAGCAGAGTATGAGGGCCCTGACAGTACCTAGGTAAGGACTACTAGCCAGTCAGAAGCAGAGTATGAGGGTCCTGACAGTACCTAGGTAAGGACTACTAGCCAGTCAGAAGCAGAGTATGAGGGCCCTGACAGTACCTAGGGAAGGACTACTAGCCAGTCAGAAGCAGAGTATGAGGGTCCTGACAGTACCTAGGTAAGGACTACTAGCCAGTCAGGAGCAGAATATGAGGGCCCTGACAGTACCTAGGTAAGGACTACTAGCCAGTCAGGAGCAGAGTATGAGGGCCCTGACAGTACCTAGGTAAGGACTACTAGCCAGTCAGAAGCAGAGTATGAGGGCCCTGACAGTACCTAGGTAAGGACTACTAGCCAGTCAGGAGCAGAGTATGAGGGCCCTGACAGTACCTAGGTAAGGACTACTAGCCAGTCAGAAGCAGAGTATGAGGGCCCTGACAGTACCTAGGTAAGGACTACTAGCCAGTCAGGAGCAGAGTATGAGGGTCCTGACAGTACCTAGGTAAGGACTACTAGCCAGTCAGAAGCAGAATATGAGGGCCCTGACAGTACCTAGGTAAGGACTACTAGCCAGTCAGAAGCAGAGTATGAGGGCCCTGACAGTACCTAGGTAAGGACTACTAGCCAGTCAGAAGCAGAGTATGAGGGTCCTGACAGTACCTAGGTAAGGACTACTAGCCAGTCAGAAGCAGAGTATGAGGGCCCTGACAGTACCTAGGTAAGGACTACTAGCCAGTCAGAAGCAGAGTATGAGGGCCCTGACAGTACCTAGGTAAGGACTACTAGCCAGTCAGAAGCAGAGTATGAGGGCCCTGACAGTACCTAGGTAAGGACTACTAGCCAGTCAGAAGCAGAGTATGAGGGTCCTGACAGTACCTAGGTAAGGACTACTAGCCAGTCAGAAGCAGAGTATGAGGACGAGCCACGGTAGCAGCTAGGCGAGCAACATAACGTGTTACAGTGACGCACGTTGGTCACAGAAGTAAAGGCTGGACTACAAAAGAGCTGTTTGGAGCAGTTTGTGAACAGTGTTTTCTGTTGGAGATGGTAAATCTCATTGTGGACTTTGGGCTTTTTTCACTTTGTAAACCTATAACATCCACAAAAAAGATATATAAAGGAAATTTAAAATGCCAAAGAGCATAATATGAGCACTGTAAACATGCAACGTATCCCTCTGTACTTACAAGGTAGAGTTTGTGAGTTGCAGTTGTCTGTGTCGCAGCACAGAGCAGATGTAACTGCACTCCTAGTACCCAAGTTGACTGAATATGTCTGAGTGCCTGTGGCTGGACAAAGGGAGGACGATGCACACGACTTGAGGATTTGCTGTCCTGCAGTTCCAGATGAAGTGACTAAAGAATCAAAAGTTCAGTCTGTTAATGTTGACGGAGAGCACACATAGATCACAGTACATGTCTTTCAATGGGAAGTACTAGATGACAAAGAAATGACTACCTCGAATGGAAGCTGTTATACACATTGTCCCTGAGGGACATGTTACTGGTGCTGTGGTTGAACAGTCCTGAGTTGTGCAATTTTGACACTGAAGTGCTCCCGCTGCAATGGGGAGAAAAACAGTCAATGGTGATCACATCTCAAATGTTAAATCTAATTTCTGATTTTAAATGACACAAGGTTGTAAAAGTTATAAATGCTTTGACCCTTGTGTTGTCTTCCTGTCAAGATTGAAAATCAACACTATTGTTGATGCTTTTTATCACCGTTTTTAACTGTTTCCTACGTTTTTGTCCATTTTTTTTAACACTTGACTTTTTTCAGTGTTTGTCACTTTTTTGACGTTTAACACTACATAACACTAACTTATTAACTTTAGTTTACAATTATTTTTGGAATTTATTTATTTTATTAATAAATAAATTATATTTTATTAATTTATTAATATATTAATTTATTTAACAGGGACAGTGTACATTAATTATCATTGCTGTAAATCCACCAGAATTAGCCAAAAGGCTAATTTTCCTCGGTTGTCCCTGGACATATTTTTAAATTGTCTACCTAAAAAACAACAACAATAAGAAAATTACAATCAACAATACAAATATAAAAAGTAGTAAAACCGATTAAACTCTTTAAATCCGGTTGATAAATTCAGTGTACAAATGTAATACAGACATTAGGGAAAGAAAAAATAATAATAATTATACTACACATTGACACAATAGAGACACAAGTGGCAGCACGGTTGGGTTGAGTGAAAATACAATTCTTATTAATGGTCAATAAACCTCATTTATAGGAAATTATACCTAATGTTTGAGTTAGAAAAGCAGAAATTAGGAATTATTGAGACTAAAATTAAAGGAATGGATGTTGATGATAATCACAGACTGGAATATGTCAACTTTTACTCAATATTATTTCAAAACCACTTCAATTTGTTTTTCAAATGCTATAAAATTGAATAAGATGCCCCAAAATTAATGAAAGTAGAGATGTGTACTTAGCAAAGAGCGTTGTATGGAATCAATCATGTTATTTTGGGGAATTAAAAAGAACATTGATATAGGACAACGGGAGATGAGGTTAAATGTCTAATATGCACCAAAAGACTCTTTACTTTTGCACACTTTGACAGAAAAGTCTTGTCATGTACTGTATATTGCAAATGTAATGTATACAATGGTATATTTTCATATTTTGTTGTATTTCTTATTCTAAACTGTCTTTATCTGTTTCCTACCTCTTCAGACTGCTTCTGTTACTTCTGTACAGTAACATGTAAATTTACCCTCTTCGGATGAAGTTTTATCATATCTATAATTATTAGGATATGAAATTTGTCTTAATCAATTAACTAAATCATCTGGTGATATAAACACCAGCATGATTTAAAATCTTTTCTAAAACATAGTTCTGGTAAAATTAATAAACATGCTCTATCGTACCTGCAGAAACAATATTGTAAAAATAGGTAAAGTTACCCGTGCTGGAGAGCGCCCAGATGAGAGTCAGAGAAAGGATCAGCTTCATCATGACAAACAGGTAAGTACTGAAGATGAGTTTTCCTGATGGCGATACTACACCTTCACAGCACGGCTACGCTTTATATACTGTTCAGGGGACTAAATGTATGGCACATCACACATGCGTAAAGATCTCAGGAATTGGGTGTGTTCACATTTTTCAGTACAAGAAGGCCATTCAGACACTCATCCCTTTTGTTATTTGTAAAGAACGTCTTTAAAACACACCTTTCAACACCCTTTTTCAATGGTATTTCCAATAATGACTAGGTACTTCATTCTAAATTTAGACTGGTTTCTGATGGGGAATTTGTTTTCTACTTCTCAAGTTACCTTTTACTAATGCAGTATGTCAGACAGGTTTGTTGTTTTGAGTTATTGTAATTGTTCTGAGTCTGACACACAATAAAGAAATGTCCTAACTCAAATTATATTATTATATCACTGACTTCCCATGGGCTTCTGGTTTTTCATCATATACAATGTTGTGAAACTGGTAACCCTTCTGTACACTCCGTTCAATGATGCCATTACTTGTCTAGACTGTATTGCATTCCATTGCAAGTTAAATTTAGAACTAGTCATTTAATTTGGGAATATGCCAGATTTTTTGACTCGACAAGATCTCTAACCATGAACTGTACAAGAAAACGTGTTGCTCCACCGTCCGTGTTGAGGATAGAGCAGGGACGCATCACAGAAGTCGCTTTAAGATGGACGCCACCTGGAAAAGAAAACCTGGGAGACCCAAAACCACCTGGCGCAGAACTGTGACACAAGAGCTGGAACAGATGAACCTGTCCTGGGGAGAGGCCCACCATGCTGCCAGGGACCCTATGCAATGCAGAATGCTCAATGAAGCCTTATGTATCATAGGGGATGTCCAACTGTATCTTTTTATGTACCATGCTGTTCTCTATATTTGTGTTAGATATTTTTTATCCTTCAGAGGAAATCAAAGAAGCTTACACTGTAAAAACTGTTACTTAGCTATAACTTAAAAAATTAAGACATTTGCCAACCACTTTTTGTTAGTTTAGTGAACATCTTGTTTTTTTTAAGTAGGTAAAACTCAGTAATTAACATTTTTGTATATGCTATATTGATTAAATTCTACAAACAAAATTTAACAAAATAAGTTTAACCACTGTCAAAATAGAGAGCATCCTAATTTAGATGCACCTGTTTGAGGTTGTTAGCTGCATAAAGACACCTGTCGACCCCATACCATCAGTAAGAATCCAACTACTAACATGGCCAAGACCAAAGAGCTGTCCAAAGACACTAGAGACAACATTGTCCACCTCCACAAGGCTGGAAAGGGCTACGGGGACATGTCCAAGCAGCTTGGTGAAAAAGGTCCATTGTTGGAGCAATCATTAGAAAATGGAAGAAGCTAATCATGACTGTCAATCTCCCTCGGACTGGGGCTCCATGCAAGATCTCACCTCGTGGGGTCTCAATAATCCTAAGAAAGGTGAGAAATCAGCCCAGAACTACACGGGAGGAGCTGGTCCAGGACCTGAAAAGAGCTGGGACCACCGTTTCCAAGGTTACTGTTGGTAATACACTAAGACGTCATGGTTTGAAATCATGCATGGCACGGAAGGTTCCCCTGCTTAACTTCCCTGGCAACTCGGTCCCGCTGCCGGGCCGTTTTCTCCATTTTAGAAGAAAACGTTTCTTCATTGATAAATTGCAAGTATTAAATCTTCACAAACACGCTCATGCAGCACATCATTAGAAAGCTTAAAGTCTCATGATTCCATAAAGCCCACAAAGCATAAGGTGACTTACAGCTGTTATAATCATCGTATGAAGTAAAGAAACACAGAAAGATTCTGCACCATTTCTGTCTAAAGTCGAGCGTGCATCCCTACCTGTTTCCTCGTGTCTTTATCCACAGCAGTGAAAGATCGTCATAAACTTTTTTTTCTTACTTCGCCAACAGTTCAAAGAATAAGTACATCCAATCCTTTTAATCCAAAATGAGCTGGTCCCTCACAATCTTGTAGATTCTGGCCGAGTTTCCTCATAAACAAAGCTGAACAGTCAGCAGAACAATTTTTGGATTTTGATCGCTCCTGCCGTCTGACCTGAAGCTGCCATACAGCCAAATAGCCTGAATCCTAAGGAATTGAATATTTTTTCAGCCAATCCGTCGACTGTAACAAGAGTTATCCCATATTGGAGCCAATAAAGTTGCAGGGTTTACAGAGGCGGGACTTGGGAAAGATTGACAGTATTACCTACCAGTTAGAAGTAAAGGTTATGAAACCGACCTGCCTGTGTAGCCAATAAGAAGACGAGTTGATTGATACCAAACATGACCAGAAAATGTTAACCCTGTGATGGCTCCAGCTGTGTCAAAGCAAAAATATGGCCTTCTTATGGCATTTCACCATTTCATCAAATTATAATAACTTATTTCTATAAATTTATGCATGTGGTTATTTCAGGTATATGTGTGAGTGATGTAGATGTGTTTTTTAATTTGAGAGGTTTTGTATTTTGCACTTTTTGGGCTTTTTTCTAAAAGGAAATAAGAAAACGCACAGACATATCTGTAGAAATAAATTCATATAAAATCCATTTTATAAGTCATTTTTTTTCTGGATTTTTTCTGTTTTAAGTTGAGACATGTGGCTAGGGTACATGTGGCAAACCCCCAGCTGCCGACTGCCGCCGTTGCAGCGGACCCCCAGCCGTCGACTGCCGCCGTTGAGGCGGACCCCCAGCCGCCGCCTGCTCCCGCCGTCGAGGCGGACCCCCAGCCGCCGGCTCCCGCCGTCGAGGCGGACCCCCAGCCGCCGACTGCCGCCGTCGCGGCGGACCCCCAGCCGCCGGCTCCCACCGTCGAGGCGGACCCCCAGCCGCCGCCTGCTGCTGCCGCCGTCGACGCAGACCCCCAGCCGCCGGCTCCCGCCGTCGAGGCGGACCCCCAGCCGCCGGTTCCCGGCGACGAGGCGGATTCCCAACCGTCGACTGCTCCCGCCGACGAGGCGGACCCCCAGCCGCCGGCTCCCGCCGTCGAGGCGGACCCCCAGCCGCCGGTTCCCGCCGACGAGGCGGAATCCCAACCGTCGACTGCTGCCGCCGACGAGGCGGACCCCCAGCTGCCGCCTGCTGCCGCCGTCGAGGCGGACCCCCAGCCGCCCCTGGTCCCGGTTCTGGGGGTTCCCCCGGGATCCAGTCCCCCGGCTTCCTCCGGTCCTGGCCTTGGTCCCAGGCCCGCAGGAACCCCTGTCCCCCATGTCTTTGCCTCTCCTAGTCCTAGTCTCCCTGGTCTTGTGTCTGTCCCTGTCTCTGTGTTTGTTCCCGTCACCGTGTCTGTTCCCGTTCCTGTCTCTGTGCCTGTTCGTGTCCCTGTCCCTGTGCTTGTCCCTTTTCCCTTGTCTGTACCCGTGTTTGTTTCAGTCCCTGTGTTTGTCTCTGTTCCGGTCTTTGTCCCTGTCCCGGTCACCGTCTCTGTCCCTGTCACCGTTCCTGTCCCTGTTTTCCTCCCTTTCCCTGCGTCTGCCCCTTCTGTGTTTAGCTCCAAACCTGATCAGTCTATAGCCACACCGTCCCCGTCCGTCCCACCCAAAATTGTCCCTGAACCCGACCCGCCTGTCTCCATGCTGGCCGTCCCGTCTACACCCACGTCTGTCTCGCCTGTTCGGTCCGAGTCCAGCCTGTCAGTCCGTAAGGTTCCTCGTGCGCCCCCCCGGGGGCTTCTCCGTGTTCCTCGTGCTCCTAGTGCGCCCCTCCATGGGCTTCTCCGTGCTCCTCGTGCGCCCCTCCGTGGGCTTTTCCGTGTTCCTCGTGCTCCTAGTGCGCCCCTCCGTGGGCTTTTCCGTGTTCCTCGTGCGCGCCCCCGTGGGCTTCTTAGTGTCCCTCGTGCGCTCCTCCGTGGGCTTTCTCTGCGCCCCCCTGTGGGCGTCCTCGCATCTCCAGGGTGCCCTCCCGCGGGCTTTTTTGTACGCCCACTCAGGCGTTTCCTCGCGCCTCCTAGCTCTGTTCCCTGTGTCTCTCCTCTGTCCCTGGGTCAGTGTCCCCATCGTTTTGTCTCCTTGCCCTGTCCCTCTTTTTGGGCTAGTCACCTCTCGTTCTGTCCCTTGTCTTGTTGCTTTGTCTCTTTCCTTGCTTCCCTCTCTGCCTTGTCTCCCTGTCCCTCCATGTGTTAGTCCGTCTGACTCTCTGTGTCCGTGTCTCCCTTGTTTTGTCTCGTCGTCTTGTCCCCTCCTCGTTCGTCCCGTCACTCTCCTTGGTCTTGTCTTTTCACCCGCCTTGTCTCTTCACTCGCCTCTCTGCCTCTGTCTCTCGGTGTTTCGCTTTTTGTCTCTCTGGGCCCTTGTAATGGACTGCCTCACTCTCTGTGTCTCTGTACCTCTCTCCCTGTGTGCGTTTGTATTTCCCACCTTCTGTCCCTCTTTCCCTGTGTTTGTATTGCTCTTGGTGCTTCGGCCCCCTTCTCCCCTCTGTCTCAGTTGGTCCCTGTCTGGCTTTCTGTGTCTTGTCCTCTGCCTCGCTTTGTCTCCCCGCCGGCCACTCTGTGTGTCCCCTTCGCTCGGTCCCTATCTCTCCCTTTTTCTCCTTGTGTATACGGGTGACTCTCCCTGTGCCTCTCTGTTTTCTCCAGCCCGTCTCTACCTCTCAGAGTTCTTCGCCCTTCTCTCTGTGCTCCCTCTCCATGCCGCGCTGTTCCGGCCCCTGGTCGCTTTTCTGCTCCCTTTTTCTGTCCCTCTCCTCCTATCCCTTGTTTGTCTCTGCCCTCGCCCCGTCTCCGTTGCTCTGTCTCTGTTGCTCCCGGTGTCTGCCCGTCTTATTCTTTCTGTGCCTCTTGCTGTTTGTTGTCTCTATGCATGTTCCTCTCCCTGTCGGTCCTGCTCTGTCTTTTCCCTTCTGTCTCTCCCTGTGTCCGTTTGTCTGTTTTGTCCTCTGTCTCTCTCTCTCCCTCGTTCTGATTGTTGTCTGTCGCTCTCCCTCTTTCGTAGTGGGTCTCTACGTCTCTAACTCTCTGTCTCTCTTTCTCTTCCTGCCAGCCTTGCTCTCCGTGTCTCTCCCTCTTGGTCACTGTGTCTGTCTGTCTTGTTCCCTCTTTGCCTGTCTGGCTCTCTGTTTTGTCATCCATTGTCTCTCTTTGACTCCATCTCTCTGTTTGTCCCTCTCGCTCTGTCTCTGCCTGTCCCTGTTTTTGTCTGCCTGACTCTCTGTGTCACGCTGTCTTCTCTGCCTCAGTCAGCCTCGCCCTCTGTCTCTCCAACCCTCTCTCCCTTCTGTGTTCCCTATCCACAGTCCCTCCTTTGTTTCCTCTCCCCTAGTCTCCGTCTTGCCCCTCTTTCGCCCTCTCCTTCATCTCCTCTTCCTTGGTCTTCACCTTCTAGTCGCTCCCTCCTGCTCAGTCCCTCTCTCGCTCCCTCCTCCTCAGTCCCTCTCCCGCTCCCTCCTCCTCAGTCCCTCTCCCGCTCCCTCCTCCTCAGTCCCTCTCCCGCTCCCTCCTCCTCAGTCCCTCTCCCGCTCCCTCCTCCTCAGTCCCTCTTTCGCTCCTTTCTCCTCTCCTGCGTCCTCTTTCCTTGTACTGTTTCCTCGTGCCCTTCTTTTGCCCCTGGCCTGTCTCCTTGTCCCTTTTGCCTCGTCTCCTCTTCTCCTTCGTCTCATCGCGTTGCCCCTCTCGTCCAGTTTCCTGCTTTTTCCACCTCCTCTCTTTGTCTTGTCTCCTCTGTCCGTCTTGTCTCCCCTCTCGTTTTGTCACCTCGCCTCCCTCGTCTCCTCGCTCCCTTGTGCCTTTGTTTCCCTGTGCTCCTGGGTCCCATCCTTCGCCCTCCTCTTTGCCTTGTTTCCTAGCCTCCTTCGTCTCCCTCTCTCGCCCCCTCCGTTGTCTCCTCACCAGTTTCCTTCTCTCACCTCCTCCTCTCTAGCCCCCTGTGCCTCCGTTCCCTGTGCTCCTCGGTCTCCTTTGTCTCTGGTCCCCGGAGCCCTCGTGTCCTTGTGTCTTCGCTCCCTGTGTTCTTCTGTCCCCTTTGTCTTTTTCCCTAGCGCCCTTTGGCCCCCGCTTCCCTGTGCCCTAGCTCCCCTGGTCCTCGGTCCCCCTCTCTCCAGTCTGTGGTTCGCCCTCTTAGGGTTGTTTTGTGTTCTTTGGGTTTTTTTTGTTTTGTTTTTTGTGACATCTGGCATCTGTCTGGGGGGGGGGTCCTGTTGTGGGGGGTTTATTTTCCCCTTTCCTTGGTCTCCTTGTGTTTTTATCTTAGTTCTTTCCCTGGTCCTGTCTTGTGTTTCCCTGTGTCTGTTTGATCTGCTCCTGTTTTATTGTGGTAGTCTTGTTTCCTGTCTTGTCTTGTGTTGTTTGGCTTTGCAGTGTTTGTCTGATTGTCTTGCCCCGCCCTAATGTGATTCACCTGACGTCTCACCTGTTCCCCATTACCTCGTTGCCTCTTGTATTTAACCCCTGCGTTTCCTTTGTCCCTTGTCAGATCCTTCCAGTTCCAGGTCTAACCTGCATGTGCCTGTCTGCGTGTTCGTCGTCCCCGTGAGTGGTTCCCTGTGTTTATTTCCTGTTTTTTTACTCTTATTTTCCCCGGACCTGTTTTTGGATTTTCCCCCTCTTTAGCCTTGGGGTTTTTTGTGTTTTGGATTTTCTTGTTTTTTTATGAAGCCTTTTCCCTGTGTTTGGACTATTCAATAAATCCAATTGAACCTTCCCTTGAGCCTCCCTGTTCTCTGCATTTGGGTCCTCCATTCCGCCGTACTGTAACAATCATACAATAGAACAATATTCTGCAGTTGTAGAATGTTAGGTTTAAGTTCAAGAATGTTAAGATGCAGTTCTGGAATGTTAAGTTGCAGTTCCAGATCAATAGGTTGAAGTTTTAGAATTTGAACATGCATTGTCACCAGACTTTGGTATGATCTGAGGACCAGCAGGTCACCACAGACCATGATCATAGAATGCAGGCACATTTTAGTCTGGTAATTTACAGGGATTTTTACACAGGGATGGAACTGCTAATCTTGCGATCGACAGCCGATATTCCCAAATAAAGCCACCTGATACTATGGAGAACTCACGGATTCCCACTCTCTAAAACACCACCCAACGTGGGGCTCAAACCCACGACCCTGAGATTAAGAGTCTCATGCTCTACCGACTGAGCTAGCCAGGCACTTCTTGAATTTTTCAGTTGCGGTCCTAAAATGTTACTTAAAATTTTTGAAATGTTACAATTCTAGAATGTTACTTGGCAGTTCTCGAATGTTAGGACGAAGTTCTAGAATGTTAAGCTGCCATTCTACAATGTTAGCTTTAAGTTGAAGAATGTTAAGTTGCAGTTCTGCAGTTACATTGTAGTTCTAGAATGGTAAGCTGCAGTTCTAGAAGGTTAGGTTTAAGTTCTAGAATGTTAAACTGCAGTTATGTAATGTTAAGTTGCAGGTCTGGAACAATAGGTTGTAGTTTTATAATTTTAAGAGTTATGGTCCTACAATGTTACTTACAGTTCTACATTATCTACAATACATATCCCTTTGGTCACTCAGGTAATTTAGGACCATTCTGATGTGGGATTTTCAAATTACAGCCTTGAATGTCTAATTAATGGTATATTTTTAATGTTTTTCAGGCTTTTAAAGGCATATTTTACTCTTTTTCAGGCTACTCCAAAAAGGAATCCTGGTGTTATGCCAGCTTCATTCCAAGTCTGGGGGAGAAGTCACCTATCCAGTTTGTCTCTCGGGTAATATCAGAGCATTCTGATGTACGATGTTAAAATTAAGGGCTTAAAAGTAAAGCAATATTGGCATTTTTTCAGGCTGTTGAAGGTATATTTAACTCTCCTTCAGGCCACTCTAAAATTGATTCCTACTGTTAAGCCAGGGTCATTCCAACTCTGTGTTAGACAATACATATCCCTTTGGTCACTCAGGTAATTTAGGACCATTCTGATGTAGGATTTTAAAATTACAGCCTTGAATGTCTAATTAATGGTATATTTTACATCTTTTTAAGGCTGTTAATGGCATATTTTACTATTTTTCAGGCTACTCTAAAAAGGAATCCTGATGTTATGCCAGCTTCATTCGCTGGCAACGCTGGCGGAAAGGTTGCTCTTGTGGTGCTCTCCCTTTTGCAAAAGTCTGTTAACTGCACATTTTGCCGTCTGCGTCTCGTTTCTTTGCTTGACCATGGTTATTTAAGTAAGATAAAGTGTCCTGAACCTGACATTTTCTGGTGCCGAAACCCGGGAGTCAACAGCTGAGGAGTCCAGGACCGCGCTCGATCAAGGCCAGAGGAACTGTTAACAGCCGTCCACCTCTTCGCGGGACGGGGCCATAGGTTGGTCTGGTGCTGCCCTGCATCCCTCGGTGACGACTCCCATGGTCAAGCAGCAGACAGACATGGGTGAGTGTGGCAGTTCTGAGTTTCTCATGTAAAAAAGAGGTGCCTGGGGCCAGTTTTTGCTAGCTAAATTTGTACTTTGAAAGTGACAAATTTGAAAGTGTTGTTAATGATACCGCGCTGTCTGGGACTATATTGAGTCTGTTATTCTGTTTACCTGTGTACACGTGCAAAAAGCTTGACGTAAAGGCTGTGTCTTACGGTCTGGGACTTTATTGAGTGATTTGTTGTGGATGCTAGCGGCAGATATAAGGCTCGAAGCCAGGTTGTTGTTGATGAATACTTTCCGTCTGGGACATAGCTGAGAATAAACGGGAACTATCAGTTGGTTCTGATGAGTTCCGAGCGACACTTTTCCCCGTGCGGGGAAACCGTTGTTGGTGTCCGGAAGCCATTCTGAATACCTCAGAAGTTCGGCAGGGTGATCACAGCTTGCATTTTGTTTGTATTGTTGTTGTTGTTGTGGTTTGTATTGTTTTGTGTTTGCAGAGACGCGATGTGTGTTTTTTCCATAGCGGGTTACTGATTTGTGGTTTATGCCGTTACGCTATGTGTGTTTGTTCATAGCGAGTTGTTGTTGTCTGATACGCTGTGTGTGTTTTTTCACAGCGGGTTGTTGTCTGATGCGCAATGTGTGTTTTTGCATAGCAGCTTATTGTATTGTTTGTGACAAATTTGCTGTTTGTTTGAAGACAATAAGGGTGTTGCTGCACAGCGGTTTATTGAGATAACTTGTGGTTCTTTGTGTGATTTTGCTTAGGACAGGGACACAGGTTGGTGCAGTGCAGCGTTAAATTGTGATTTGTGAAGTTTTATTGTCGCAGTGTTTTATTGTGGAAATTGTGTGATTTGTGAAATAGAGCAGGATGGGTCAAAATCAAAGTACAGCCGTTCCTAGAGACGTAAAATTTATGGAAGAAAACTTCCCGGGAAGTGTAGAATTTGTGAAAGATTGGATAAAGAAATACGGCTTTGAAGGTAAGCTTCGAATGACGTCTGTTACTAGTTTATTAGAGCAATTGCAGGTGGAGGAGAGAGTTGCTATTAAGGAGAAAAAGAGACGGGGGATACAGGGAGAGTTGTGTGCTGCAAAAATTTGGACAGAGCAGGCAGAAAAAAGAGAGACAGAGACAGATAAGGGAAACTACAGAGACATTTTTTTCATGTTCTCTGTTTGCGCCTTTTTATTTGGAATATAAGGAAAACCAAGCATAAATCAATGGGGGATTCACTCAAAATTGGATTGAACATTGGATTGGATTGATTGAAAAATTGGATGGGAACAGTCAGAACAGGAAACAACGGAGTCTGGGGCCCCTAAATAAAGGTGAGCAGAACCTGTTGGGAATCGAATCTGCACAATGGTGACATCTAAATTAAGGCAATGATGTTTTCATGGTCTGACTGATAAAAATTTAAGTGATCTAGTGGGGTTATTAATGCTACGTGTTGTTGAAGAGTAAAGAGTAGCCAAACAGCGGGTTTGGTGAGAAGTAGTGTGTATTTTGTCTGAGAGACAGACTACACACACGGAGGAGGTAATGTGTTAAAATTTCTGAACGCAGAACCTCTTAAAGCTGCAGTAGGGAGTTTTGAGAAAACGTGGACTTAGCCTAAAAATTTGAACAAGCACACCTTACAGGCTCCTCCCCCTTGCTCTCTGCTGCGCTACAGCCCCCCCTCCACAGGTCCTCGAGCCTGCCGTGAACGCGCAGGCTAGTAAGCAGGGCCACCGATGCTTTCACACAATACAGGGGATTTATTCTGAGGAGGGTTTAGCTGTTGTGTGCTGTACTTTTAAAACTTCATTTAAAAAAATTGCTTATTTAAAATATTTCTATTAAAAGTTTTGGAAATATTTTTCTATAAAAGGGATTAAAAATGTTTATGTAATCGCTCATTTGTGAGAACAAAAGCAGCACTTTACACAATACATTACTGAATTACCTTTTGGGTCAATTTAAAACACTAAACTTTCAGTAGGAATGATGAATCACTGAGGAAGCTCACTAAGCCAAGGAATAACAACATCTTAGAAATATATCTTAGGTTTTATTTTGCATATGGGTAAAATAAATCAGCTTTTTTTGCAAAGTACACACAAGGAAATACTGAACATCTTGATTTGGACTGAAGACGATTCCTTCACGTGCCTCTCTGTCTGGGCCATGTCTGACCTGTTGGAGGAGCATAAAGAATGTGTGTCAGACATTTGATTTCCAATCCTGAGGGGGAAGACACAGGGGCAGGGACAGCGCACAATTAAAGTAGTTTCACCATAGCTGCATTTAATTGTGATCGACAAAAACACATTTAGGCTTACTAAATGTAGGGATCTAAAACAATATTGCTTATACGGAGGGTGAACGAGTTAGCTACAACATTCCTGCCGTGCTACAAGCTAACAAGCTAACTGTTAGACTTAGCTAGCAACAGGCTACAGAGTAAAATGAGATTTGCGCTATCACCAGCGATACTGTAACCATCGCTAGCTTAGTTGTGTAGCTAGTTATTAATAAATGAAACAAATCAAGCAGGGATACTTACATGTCAAGCAGAAATGTGGCTAGCTCTGAATCCGTGTTGAATCCTTTCAGGAGGCGTAGCTCCCTCCACCTCTGAAAAGCCTCCGATTTTGACCCTCGTTTTATTTATTTCGGTTTAATTCTTTCTTTTTAGCTCGCTTTTCGTCATCAGTCTTCTTCTGTTTGCCCGTCTTTGTTTTCTGAGCAGGTGTCACTCGAGAAATTGGCAGTTTTACTGAAAAGTTGTTTCTCCGTGATTAGCACAGCTGCAGCACACGGGCAATCTTGAGCTTGAACATGGTACGCGCTGTGCGCTGTGCGGGGGGAAGGGGGAGGGGGGGGGTTATGAGCAGCGCGTACACGAAAGTGATTGACACTGCTAAGACAGTCCTCCTGGCTCTGATTGGCTGTTTTGATCGGGAGCGGTGCATTTCTGCCAAATGGCATCAGGGACACAGGGAGGAGCCATAGGTGCTTAATTTTTTCACAGATTATCTGTCTCATATTCTACTGTCAGGGCATAGTGACAGTTTTAACAAATATGTAAAAAATATTTTTTTACAAAAGTTACCTACTGAACCTTTAATGATAAGGAGCACTAGAGTAACATAACATGTTTGTTGTTGTAAACAGAAGAACTCACACAGAGGGAGGTGAGTCATCCCAGGTGGCTCAGACATGAAGATGGGAGGTGGCTCAGACATGAATAAAGTACTAAACAAAACTTTTTTTCCTTAGGCATAGGCATCCATGAGGGCATCCATGCACCTCATGGCACAGGTTGTTAATGTTCTGAAGGATCAGATGGATGAGCTCTTAAAGCGCTCCCTGTCACCTCCTGCTCCTTCTGTTGAAGACTTCTTCCTGTCGCCCTGCTCGACAGTCACCAAGCTGCAAGAGTTTGACAGGACTCTTTGTCAACTGGAGAGGAGGAACAATATGGTACGAACACTATATAATAAAATTATATTAATAAATTCCAATATCTTAACTGAACTGACTTCTCTTACAAAATGAGCTTGTACAAGCTCTTCACTATATGTATAAGTTGTTACTATATGTTTTACAGTAACTTTTCCTGTCAACCCTCGGTGGTTGTACTGGAGGTGATGCCACATGCTGCGGAAAGTTGCAACGAATGATGTGCTGAGACAGTACAGCCTGCGGGGAAGAAAAGCAAAGTAAGCCTTTCAGGACCTGGCTGTATGCAGGGTTATAACAGGCAGGTGTTATAACAGGACCTGGCTGTATGCAGGGTTATAACAGGCAGGTGTTATAACAGGACCTGGCTGTATGCAGGGTTATAACAGTCAGGTGTTATTTTATTCTTCATATTAGTATTATGCTTAGCTTGGCTGACAAGAGGTTTTAATTTGACTTATAACTTTGCTTCATTTTAACGTATACTCTAGCTGCCTGCCAGAAAAACGTCCCTGCGCTGACTGCTGCAGAAGCGGAGGATTTGATTGGGCAAGTTCTGAAGTTTGCCCCACACAGACAGTAAATTGAAGTTCTTCTGTGTGATGTTCATAAAAAATTGCTTTTGTCAATGTGGTCATTCTTAGTATTGCATGTCTAACTTTTGTTTATTTCTTTATAGGCCAGCTGAGAAGTACTGACCGTGAAACCATGGAGCCCATTTTTTTAAATATATTTTATATATATACTACAAAAAAAAAATATATATATATATAGTGACTTATTTTGCACATACTTTATAAACATATCTTTATACATCTTGCACTACATTTTGCACTACACCCTTATCTTTTTTGTTTGAATATTAAAGTTTTGCCATCAAGTTTGCCTGTTCATTCATTCCTAGTAATGCTAGTGCTAATCTATGGGGTTGTTTTTCTGACAACTGAATCCCAGGATTTTATCTAAAGACTTGACAGTAACAGCTATTTTACCTTGTGTCACTAGTTGGAGAATGATAACATGTTTTATAATTCATTCTAGATTGTCTCCCTGGATAAAAATTGTTTTGGTAAGTCATTCTTATTACTCTAACTTTAGCATTGACTTGACTGTTGAATTCAGTAAGTGCTACTTGTTGGGGCAGTTAAACATGACAATGCTGCAGACTAAATGAAGATGAATGTCATTGTAAACACATTCAGATCACCTCAAATGGAGACACTGATGATTATTGTGTTCATAAGTGCTTCTCTTTGGGGTTGTCTTGGTTGTGAGTTCATCATCAGACATGTCTCTGAATAAATGCAGAGACACACTATTTCACAAAATCTTCCCAACACTAGTAAAATGTATGACTCTTGCACCAGAACTACCCAAACACAAGCACTGACTGGAGTTATGTATGCAGTTATGTAATTGCTACTTGTTGGGGTAGTTTTGCTGACCTGGAGGATGTCCTCCATAAAGAAATGTTTAAAAGGGATTTTCTCCATTACTGGTTGAACAATGCTGAAATGTTTTCTAAGTTACTGTAAATAGATGATGAACATTCGTGCAAACAGGTTTAGCACCACTTTTTGGGTTATCGTGGTCGAGTGTTTAAGGCGATGGACTAGAAATCCTTTGGGTTATCCTGGCGAAAGTCCAATTCCTGCCGACAACAAAAGGCATCCCATAACGTGGGTAGCAAAGCAACGACCCTTCACATTATACCAACTCGCAGATGTGCCTTCATGAAGAATATTGTATTATCTCATAGGTAATGGAAGCCACCTGTCTCCACCAATGCTTCTCTGATTACGATTTGCAGTGAGTAGTGTATTGTCCAGCAGAAAGGCAACAGATGTGTTACTTTTCCACTATGATTTATTCCATAGCAGCGCAAGCATTTTTCCCAGGTTTGATTTCCAGCCACCGCCAGGTTTTGAAGCCGTATACAACATTAACATTACTTCACAGAGGGTTCTTCACTTATTCAGTGATCTCAGAAAAATGTCCAAAAAATCAGACAATCCTCAGGGGATGTAGCTCAGTGGTAGAGTGCATGCTTTCCATGTATGTGGACCTGGGTTCAATCCCTGACATCTCTATCAGGTGTTATGGTCCAGTCTGTAAAAGAGCTGCAGAAGATGTTCCTCTGACAGAGGATATGAAATGATGCAGCAAATATTACAAAGGCAATTAAGTGGAAGATTAACTTAATAAGTGTTAAACAACTCCGTGCACTTTACCCATGTCCTGCTTTACTCAGCAATTGAGAAGGATTTGAGCAAATTTGTATAACAGTGTTGTGCATCCTTGTATTTATGGTACCTAATGCAAAAATCAGTCTCAATGCCCAGATGTGTTGCAAGATTTGCAATGACCATTGTATTGTCCAGCGATGGTGGTATAGTTGTGAGCATAGCTTCCTTCCAAGCCGTTGACCTGGGGTTGATTTCCAGCCATCGCAGTAGCATACTTTGAGTGGTGTTATGGCTTTATTTGTCAAGAAGTCAGCAGAAAGGTTACTTGCCCAACTTGGTTTGATAAAACATTAGATCTCTTTTATGGTTCAAATACTGGGAGCATATCAATCGATCAAGCTGCCTCCATGAGGAATCACAGGTTGTTGTGGCTGAGTGGTTAAGGCGATGGACTTGAAATGCATTGGGGTCTCCTTGCGCAGGTTAGAATCCTGACGACAACGAGAAGTGTTCTTCAAGAGTGGTAGCAACCCCTGACACATTAATGGTGCCCATGTACCTTCATGAACAATATGATAAATGTCTTGTCATAAGTACTGGAAGCAACCTGTCCATAAGTATTTTCTTTCAGTCTGTGTAATAAGATTTGCTGTGAACGTTGTTTTGTCCAGCAGAAAGGCAACTGGTTTGTTACTTTTCGACTATGATTTATACCATAGCAGTGAAATCATTTTGCCCAGGTTTGATTTCCAGCCACCACAGTTGCATTTACAGGTTTTGAAGCCATATACAACGTTAACATTACATGTTTTACCCAGGTTTCTTCCTTTATTCAGTGATATTTCAATATCCTTGTGGGAGTCATCCCAAAAGGATTAATAAAGATAAGTCTAAGTCTATCTCAGACAGCAGTCAAAAAATCTGAAAATCTTCAGGGGATGTAGCTCAGTGGTAGAGCGCATGCTTTACATGTATGAGGACCTGGCATCTCCAGCAGGTATTATGGTAGAGTCTTTAAAAGAGCTGCAAAAGGTATTTCTTCAATAATGCCAGTAAATGTCTACCATTCAGCAGGTATAGACATTTCACTTCAGAAAGTTGCAGCAGCAGATGCTTTGTTTAACATTGACAATCTAGACATAGACTTAATGCTATAATCATAACAATTTGCAGAGAACGGTTTTGCTCCATCGACCACTGGGTTATAAGCCCAGCACACTTCCACTGAACCACTCTGCTCTGCTGTTCATGCTCAGGGGCTGGAAAAATCTGGGATTCACATTTTGAGGGAAGAACCAACAGCTTGCGGGTTGTAAAGTTAAACATTTGGTAGACCTTGCAACTATCTTTGTGTGAGCTTCCTGATTACTCTCACACATTGATTATTCACATGTAACACTTGTGATTGGCTGTTTTAAATAAAGTCATTGTGAGTACAGATATAAACATCAGTAAGGAGTCTACCAAGTTGCCTCTTATCATTCTAGTTTAGACACCCAGTGAGGCTTACCGCGATGGTTTGGACTGGGTCGACTAGGGTTTTCGGCTGCTCTCGAGCAGAAGGCGGTACTCACTCTGGTTTCTCTTCATAATGCACAAGTCTTTCGCCTTTTACTAAAGACTTCCTTGAAGGGGAACCCCAATGAGTTGAAACTATTTTTGGTGGGCTTTGCTGTTTGGCCGAACCTTTTGTACTTGTGAAAAACAAATATTTTGTCCTTAACTAGACTCAGATTCTTAACAGCAGCTAAACAATAGAAGCAAGACCCTTGCCCATTTTAATGGGCAGTGGACAGCGACTGAGACGACAGGACTCCCCCCTGACTGTGACTCGGACCGACCAAAAAATTTGATATGTGGGAAAACAAATTGGCCAGAGACTACGGTACTGGAGACTTAGAGGACTAACACTAGAAGGAAAGGATGTGATCAGGATGGCTGCAGTATCTAAGTAGTAATTGTTTCATGATTGTACTTTTGTTTTTGAATGGTAAATTTGGCTGGAATTTGTAATCAAAAACAGGACCTTTCCCATTTTGAACACTCAAGGTATTTCAGTGAAGTCTTTGGTCTTGGACAGTTACCTTGCAATCTAAAACTTTATATCCTATTGTCTCTGGAACAATAGTTGGCAGTTGTCAACCAAGACAGCCCCTCCACACCCAGAGCTTTTCGATGAATTTCATCAATCCCTGGGGCTTTGCCACTGAGGAGCTCTTAAACCCGATTTGATAAAAACGTTACATCTCTTTTTATGGTTCAAATAAAGGAGCATATCAATCAATCAAGCTGCCTCCACGAGGATCCACAGACACAGGCATTGAAATACGATTTGCACTTTGCCTGTGTCTGGCATTACTAATTCAATTGAATAGGTTATGAACACTGCAAACAGGTATAGCACCACTTTTTGAAGCCATATACAACATTAACATTACATATGTCACCCAGGTCTTTTCTTTTCAGTAATCTACAAAAAGCAAAAAAAAAAAAAAAGTAATCTCACAAAAAGTATTAAAAAAAAAAGAAAATCTTCAGGGGATCTAGCAGGAAGAGGGGAGAGGTAGTTTGGAGAGAGGGCATGTGACCAAAGTGGGGGCTCATGACTTTGCATGTCAGAGGCCCCTGTGTTTAAAATGCCCTGTCAAATCTCCATGTCTCTTCTCTTATTCAGTGATGAAAAAAAATCTGAAAATCTTCAGGGGACAGCAGGAAGAGGAGAGCAAGAGGATGCATTTGAGAGGGCATGTGACTGCACCATGAGGGCTCTGACAAAAAGGGGATAAAGCAGTGCAATTACAATTTCATTGTAGGTCTACTGTGTCCTTAAAAAGTGCTTTCTGCTGTCAAATTCTTTTTTTGTGTCAATAGGCTCTGTTTCTTTTTTTTAAGTATCATACTTGGCCTACATTTCAAAATGCATGCAGGTATACATGCATACAGTGGTATGCATGCATTTAGGAACCCATGCCTGAAAAAAAAGAGGATAAATTCAATAAATGAATATTTCTGACATTGAACACTTGTTTGGGTTGTCTTTAAAAAACAACACTTGTTTGTCAACAAGGTTACCTCTTATCATCTACCTTTTAAAAACTGAGGGCATTGTGATTTAAAACCCACACCTCCAGAGAAACCAGAATTTAATCCAGCAACTTAGACCATATGCCACACTACCTGAAAACAGTCTGAGAAGCGTGCTGGGATCACAACCCAGATGTCAGATTTCCCATGCTTTGTATCAGCATTAAATCCATTTTCAGTCTGTTGATGTATGATAAAGCATCTGCAAGTGTCTGAAGTGAAATGTCTCCACCTGCTGAAGAGTAAACTTGGCATGTCAAGTTTATTTCATCCTGAAAAAAGGACTACAGCACAGATCTTCCTGATCTTGCTGCAGACCTTCTACGGCTAAACACCAATTCCCATTTGAACCCGGTGCACCTGGGTGAAAACCAGGAATCCTAACCGCTAGACCATATGGGACTTACTGCAAATTAATAACAGGGATTTCATGAATCAATTCATAGTCTGGCTGGAAAAGCCTTCTCTTCGTGAATGAAGAAGCTTTAAGTAAGTTTTCACAGGGTTCAGGTTTTTATCTGCCGTTAGGGAGGAATCCTCCTCCGTGTCCAGCTCCATTTTTGAACTGGAAAAAACTTTTGGAACTATATGAAAAGCCGCCTTGGTTCATTTTCCACCCACAATCACCACTCTGGTCTGGTTGGAAACTAAAGGATCTAAACTAAAAGGATGTTCCTCTTTAACTAAAATCTCTGTAGGGATCCATCCCATGTTGTCAGACACTTAGAATAACTGAGTCTGTCAGCAGCAACAACACAACCTTTAGTCACTTTACCTTTAAATTTTGAGACACACAACAAGAAGAATAAATCATCAAATCAAGTCCCCAATGAATCAGCATGTGGCCTTGTTTTATTTCAGGTAGTTAGCATGCAGCTGTTCCACATTCCCAGACATTTAAAACAAGTCAATCATTGGCGATTCTACGAGTCAGATGAATGAATCAGCCTATTTGAGCTGCTCTGTTCCCTGCTGCTCCATCAAGTGACCTCTGGAAAAGGTTGCTGTCCTTTATGTTTGTGTCTTTGCTTTAGTCTGAAGAAACTCCAACAGATTTAAAAACATGCAGTCACAGAAAATACAAACATGGAATAGAAAATATCAGACAAAGAATATGAAATGAAAAGTCCCCAAAGTAGGAAAATTAATGTTAATCTACCAAACAACAATTGGAGAGCCTCCAATTAAACATGGCCGACTTCCAGTATGTCGGTAATGGAGAAATTTTGGGACCTTTTAACCCAATGACCAAGACAGGTGGATTTAGGATTTAAAGGAGAATTTTTGAATGCTCTGTTTGCTGCTCCATCCTTCTTTATCTTGAAAAGCTTTTAAAAAACAATCCCATAACCAGGAACAATAAAAGACTTGGACAATGGTTCCATAGGACAATGGTTCCACCACAAATCTTTATAGATACTACAACACAAACAAGACATTACACTTAACTTAAGCTAATGCATACATACCTTAAAAACAGTTCCCACCGAGATTTAAACTCAGATTCTGGATTCAGAGTCCAGAGTGCTAACTGTTACACCATGGAACCTTTAAAAGTGTTGCAAGGGTTTGCTAGGCAGTTTCTTTCATAATATCCACATGTATGATATTGAAGGCACAACAACAATCACTATGAACCAAAAATTATTGGATGCCAACTTAAGTAATTTAATTTAAGCATTCAGAGGATGGAGCTCAGACTATCACAGCACAACAAACACTTAAAATATTTATTGTAATACGTCCTCCAGTTTTTATGGGTGTTACGGCAGGTATGAGCACTGTAATTTGCATTTTTATGGATGAAATAAACTTGACATGTGTACTCTTCAGCAGGTGGAAACAACTTCAGACACTTGCAGCAACAGATGCTTTGTTAAACATTAACACACTGGAAACAGAATTGATGCTGATACATGCATAGTAACTAGCAGAGGATGGTTTCGATCCATCGACCTCTGGGTTATGGGCCCAATCCGCTGCGCCACTCTGCTCAGCATTGTTAATGCTCAGGGGCTGGAAAATCTGTGATTCACATTTTTGAGGGAAGGTTGAGTTCATTCATCACTATGGCATTCCTGTCTTTCGAAGGAATTTTCTATTGTTGTTGGTCCTTCAGCTGTTATTGCACTTTTTAAAGGTTTTAATGGAGTCGATGTTCACCTTATACTGTTAAATGTAAAAGAAACAACTTCTGGAAATATTTGTTGTTTGCCACAGGCCAAAAGTAAAAAATAAGGCAACTTCGTCAACTCTTTCAACAAGACGTTGGAGTACACCTGCTGCTTTATTGTACTGGTCTTCATACAGTGAGGAAAAATAAGTATTTGAACACCCTGCTATTTTGCAAGTTCTCCCACTTAAAAATCATGGACGGGTCTGAAATTGCCATTATTGAGGTACAAACGCTAAAGAGGCAAAACGTGGAGAAGATTCGCTTTTCTGAAAACTCGAGTTGCTGACCTCAAGCAATACGATGTGATTATCAGCGGCCTGAGAACCAAACAACGGAACTATGCCAGGGTGGCCTCGGACCCTGGACACACCACTGCCAGGCAAAGTGAAGCTACAGAGGAGGAGAAAAAGACGCTGGAACAACCGGTGATTCGATTTTTGGACAGAAAAGGCATTTATGTTGATGGTGGGGACATTGAGGATTGTCATACTCTGCCGAGCAAAAACCAAACGGCCACTCCATTGGTAATTATCTAGTTCACCAACAGAAAGAAAAAGTCAGCACTCCTCAGACAAGGAAGGAAATTAAAAGGCACCCACTTTACATCAACAAACACCTCACCAAGAAAGCACTCATACTCAGAAAACAAAACAAGATCCAGGCAACATGGGCAAGAAATATTCATCAAACTTTATGGGTTGACGCCTGAGGCAGCAAAAGTGATTCTCATCAGGGACATCACCGAGCTGGATAAGTTTGAAGAAGGAATGAATCAAGAGCAACATAGGCCTACATAAGGTTACTGCACACCAACTGAATTGGACGTATCAAACACAATGATCATGGCAAACTTGGACAGAAACCTTTCTGTTGTTCTGTTGGAAACTTTTCAAATACACAGAACATAAACCACAACATTGACCCAGATGATAATTTCTACATTGGTACTCACTGCCAGTGTGAATATTACACAGTTGAGCAGTTCAAAAAATACATTAAAAAGGATGACACAATATCAGATTTACATTTTAACAGCAGGAGCCTTATCGCAAACCTTTCAAAAATCAAACAGTGCCTAAAACAAAAGGAAAGTTCACAGCAATTGCAATAACAGAGACTATGGTCAGGCAGATTTACATGGGGTCTTTTCATGACTCCACTGCCCGATTCAGCTTTCTGATCTCATTTGACCACAGGAAACATTTGATACTAAATATTTTTACCAAAACAGACTTGATTTTGCCAATAAGAAGTGATAGTAGTATTGTGATGAATTTGAGTACAGAGTACAGAGTACTAGCACTAAACTGCAGGTTGTGGTGGCCGAGTGGTTAAGGCGATGGACTAGAAATCCATTGGGGTCTCCCCGCGCAGGTTCAAATCCTGCCGACAACGAGAGATATTCTTCCAGAGTGGCAGCAAACACAATTTTGTTATCTCATAGATTCTGGAAGCAACCCATCTCCACCAAAGTATCTCTTAGCACTTACTTTCAGTCTGTGTTACAAGATTTGCAGTGAGTGTTGTATTGTCCAGCAGAAAGGCAACAGATGTGTTACTTTCTGACTAGATTTGTACCATGGCTGTGCAAGCATTTTGCCAAGGTTCAATTTCCAGCCACCGCCATGTTTTGAAACCCTATAAAACATAAATATTACATATTTTACCCAGGTTTCTTCTCTTATTCAATGATCTCAGAAAAAGTAAAACAATCTTAAACATTCAAGGGATGTAGCTCAGTGGTAAAGCGCATGCTTTGCAAGTGTGAGGTCCTGGGTTCAATCCCTGGCATCTCCTATAAGTGTTATTGTCCAGTCTGTAAAAAAGCTGCAAAAGCTCTTGTTCTGAAAGAGAAAAGTATTAAAAGGCAATATCCTTGCCTTCATGTTAATTAATGCAAAAATCTGTTTCAATGACCAAATGTGTTGCAAGATTTGCAGGGAGCAGTGCATTGCCCGGTGATGGTGGTATAGTTGTCAGCATAGCTACCTTCCAAGCAGTTGACCGGTGTTGGATTCCGAGCCATCGCAGTAGCTTTCTTTGAGTGATGTTACTTTTTCACTTTATATTAATTTAATTTTTATACAATAGCAGTGCAGATTTCCATATACAACATTAACATTGCATATTCCACCCAGGTTTCTTCTCTTATTCAGTGATCTCACAAAAAAGTCTAAAAAATCTGAACATCTTCAGGGGCTGTAGCTCAGTGATAGAGCACATTTTGAGTCTCAATGCCCAGATGTGTTACAAGATTTCAGTGAACATTGTGCTGTCCAGTGATGGTGGTATAGTGGTGAGCACAGCGACCTTCCAAGCTGTTGACCTGGGTTCGATTCCCAGCCATCGCAGTACTTTTCATTGTGTGGTTACTTGCTTTATTTGTGAAGATTAGCCAGAAAGGTTTCTCGCCCAACCCGATTTGATAAAATATTAGATCTCTGTTATGGTACAAATAAGGGAGTATATCAATCAATCAAGCTGCCTCCACGAGGAACCACAAACACAGGCAGTGCACTATGATTAGCACTTTGCCCGTGTCTGGTAACTACTACTAACCAATTGAAAAGTTTATCAACAGAGCAGAAAGCAGCAGAAAGGCAACAGGTGTGTTACTTTTCGTCTATGATTTATACCATAGCAGTGCAATCATTTTGCCCACCGCAGTTACATTTAAAGGTTTTGAAGCCATATACAACATTAACATTACACGTTTTACCCAGTTTTCTTCTTTTATTCCATAATATTTCAATTTATTTGCGGTGAGTCATCCCAAAAGGATTAATAAAGATAAGTATTAGTCTATCTCAGAAAAAAGTAAAAAAAATCTGAAAATCTTCAGGGGATGTTGTTCAGTGGTAGAGCGCATGTGACACAAACTAAGAGGTATGCTGTCTCTTTTCTGCCTCAGACTATCAGACAGCACAACAAGCACTTTAAATGTAGTATATTTATTGTATTACAGTCCAGTTTTTATGAGTGCGGGTATGAGCACTGTAGTTTGCATTTTCAAAAAAAATGAAATAAATTTGACATGCGATTAAGTTTACTCTTCAGCAGGGGGGAGACATTTCACATCTGACACATGTTAAACATTAACACACTGGTTTCTAGGGGTATACCCCCCTGGTCTATCCCCCCTACCCCTCGGTCGTCATAGGTAATGAGACACCACTAGGTCCCGTGTGAATGTGCAAAACCAAGGGGAAGGGGTAAGGGGTAGGAGTAAGACAGAGAAATGAGATTCAGCCTTAACAGTAACAACACATTACATTTACCACTGAGCTACATTCCCTGAAGATTTTCAGATTTTTTGACTTTTTTCTGAGACTGACTTAGACTTATCTTTATTAATCCTTCTGGGATGACTCCCACAAAGATATTGAAATATCACTGAATAAAATAAGAAACCTGGGTAAAACATGTAATGTTAATGTTGTATATGGCTTCAAAACTGGTAAATGAAAAAAAGAGCTACCACTCTTAAAGAGCTCCTCTCGTTGTCGGCAGGATTTGAACCTGTGCGGGGAGACCCCAATGGATTTCTAGTCCATCGCCTTAACCACTCGGCCACAACAACCTGAGCACAGTAACATACCTTTTGGACATGTAGCCCTTTGGAAATTAGGATATATTCTAAGTTGATGCATAATTATATTCAGCTCATAGAGACAATAAATAGTTAATAAATGACAAATATATGGTACTAATACACTGTAAAAACTGTTACTTGGTTATAACTTAATAAAATTAAGACAACATTTTCCAACCACTTTTTGTTAGTTTAGTGAACATCTTGTTTTTTTAAGTACGTAAAACTCAGTAATAAACATTTTTGTATATGCTAAATTATTATGTAAAGTCTACCAAAAAAACAAAAAAATTAAGTTTAACCATTGTCAAAATAGAGAGCATTTTAACCACAAACACCTAATTTAATTAGGTTGCATTTAAAAAAAAAATCATGGCTTAACAGTCAATGCATCATTTGACATCATTGTTTTAGATTGGCAGATTTTCCTTTTTAAACATACTAGTTTACATATTAGAACATGTGATCTCATCTTACTGACTGCAGCTTGATACAATAGCTTGTCTTTCAGTGAGTACATCAGTTAAATCATTTTAAAATAACAAATATTTAAACAAAAATAAAAAAGTGCTTGAAAGGCCTTCAAGTAAAACTCCAGAATCCGCTCATTAGGCCCAGAAAAATGTAACATTCTTGACCAGAAAAAATGAAACAGTCTTCAGTGCAAGGCCAACGATCATGTTTCACTTCAAGAAGCAGGTTTTTGAGGCTTGTGAACTTGTAGGTTGGTTTTTGGGCGCAGTGCATCAAGTCCCACAAAAAGTCTTTGAAATACCTCATAAGTTCTCAAACTTTGCATGGATCCTGGAGATTCAGCACGCGTGTCACCCTGAGTACAAAGCAGCATGCTCTGGCCAGATTGCAGAGATTTGTAAGCATCGGGTTTCTCTCTCTTCTCCACTGCATCTGGTTCATGGCAAGCACAGAACGTCAGGTCCTCATGCACACTGCTATCTGCAGTTTATTGTATGACAGACAAACAGAATATTAATAAACTCTCATTTATTGTCATTTAAATCAATATAAAAAATTTGATAGTCCTATTTTGAACTTAAGATAGACAATTTTTACCTTGACTTTTTATTTTGCCTTGGTTACAGATTGTTAAAGGCAAGTATAACCTGACACATGTGTGAGGTTACATTAGCATGTGGCTTTTTGAGACCTTTCTCAGTCTCTAGACCCACCAATGATGCTGGATATTAGTGGAAGTGTAATAAGTAAATTAAGCTTTAAAAGTTGATGCAAACTTACTTCCAAAACTGTCTGTATAACACAGTGTATGTATTTAGGACTGTGTATTTATTTGGGACTGAACTGGTAGCATTTTTTTTTTAACCTTAAAATGTGTTATAAGCTGTAAACCAGTTGTAACTTTTGTAAAACAAAGTTTTACCTCACCTGTATCAGCTCCATCAACAAGTTGTTGATGCACTGACCAACCCCTCTCCTCTGTTCAAAGTAAACAGCTCCAGGAGCTTTGGAGTGTCCTTGTCCAGCTGAGACATACACGTTGATTCCAGTGGAACTGCACCTTCCAAACTCCTCACTATCTGCAAGATCCCCCCCCAAACACACAATTAAACTGATTTTTTGGATTACACATAATTTCTCATGATAACAGTTTGACACAAAAACATGTATTGCAAAAACCTTGATTGCTTACATAATATGTATCTGAATGAGACAGAGTGTTGTGGGGTGGCAATGCTCCCTGGAGTAGATGTGATGGTCTCCTTGAGAAACAAAATCAAAGGTTAATATAACCATAAGGAAAACAATTTACCAAAAAAAATGTAACAGAAAACCAGAGTTAAGTAACTACTACTACTTTATTTACCAAACCTGTTATGACTAAAAGAAAAATGTTCCAGTTTGTAATGTGACTTTAGAAACTTATATGAATTCATAAATGCTCCGACAAAAATTTGCACGACATAGTACAATCTGTTTGCTGATGCTGAAAGCCAAAAAACAATATTTCTGAAACAGAAAAACTTGCATTGCCTACGTTTCTTCTGTAAACGGACATTCTTTCAGTTAGAGTTGTTTTCTACGCCGCAGGTTGCTCACACTGAAGCGTTAGCATGCAGTAATAATGCTAATAGTAATAATGCTAATCTAACAGGGGAAGAGGCACAAGCAGCAATCCTGCACATGACTTACAACAGTTTAGTCAATTTTTAGTAATTATGGATTTCATTATTGAAATCTACTAAACTGGGTGTACCTTTGATGTAGAAACCGCATTTGACTAAAAATAGACGGTTTACCGTTAGCTAATCATTTGAGCTTAACGTTCGTGCACATTTGAAAAACGCCTCGTGGCATCCTCACAAATGGTAAAGTTAACGGTAGACAAGCTATTTTAGCATGAGATGCATGTCTGTCTTGCATGTTTTTCATAGCCATTGGTGTGTGGCTGAACCAAATGCAAAAAACATATTATTTGGATAAAAAAGCACTATACAAGTAGGCCAAAAAAAAGGTGTTTAAATAAGCAGCTAAGTACATTATATGCATTTCAACTAACCAAATCTGTGATAGACAGGACTTCCTTAATCAAGTGACCTGCATACCAATGTCTGTAAAGAATAATACGTACAGTACATGGTTGGCAAAACTGTACCTTCTGATAGACATAAGGCCACTTGGGTTATCTTTGGGCTGCTCTATGGTCTTTGGCAGAATGATGAACCCCAGAGTTGGCTCACTCCAGGTTATTTAAGCAAAAACTTCCCTGGGTGGACTGGAACCACCATCCTTTCGTTCCTGTCAGAACACGTGCTGCAGCATTCTGGATCAGCTGAAGAGTCTTTATGGACTTTTTCAAGCAGCCTGATATTAAAGAATTGCAGTAATCCATCTTAGACTATGGACTAGGGACCTGCAAATGGCAGTGGTAGGATTTGAACCCACGCCTCCAGAGAGACTGGAGCCTTAATCCAGCACCTTAGACCGCTCGGCCACACTACCTGCAGGCGTTAGTTTCACACATCGTAACAAACAGTTTGCTTGTAAATGTTATTGGAACAAAACTTTCGCACGGAAAAAGCCAATACTTTATTGAAAAATGCCAATACTTTATTAAAAAAATGTATCACATTTTGTCATTTTGACTCTGAGTCTAGTTAAGGACAGCATATTTGTTTTTCACAAGTACAAAAGGATCGGCCAAAACAGCAAAGCCCACCAAAAATAGTTTCAACTCATTGGCGTCCCCCCTCCAAGGAAGTCTTTAATAATAGGCGAAAGACTTGTACATTATGAAGAGAAACCAGAGTGAGTAGAGTTGTCTGCTTGAGAGCATCCGAGAACTCTAGTAGACCCAGTCCAAACCATCGCGGTAAACCTGACTTGGTGTGAAGCTTTCCAAACTAAAATTATAAGAGGTAACTTGGTCGACTCCTTGCTGATGTTTATATCTGTATTCACAATTACTTTATTTAAAACACCAGCCAATCACAGGTGTTACATGTGAATAATCAATGTGTGAGTAATCAGGAAACTAACATAAAAGATAGTTGCAAGGTCTACCAAATGTTTAACTTTACAACCCGTATGCTGTTGGAACCTTGGTTGCCACAGGTTCCCAAACCTTCCCTCAAAATGTGAATCACAGATTTTCCAGCCCCTGAGTGTTAACAGCTGAGCGGAGTGGCACAGAGGAAGCGTGCTCTGCCCATTCCCCGGAGGTCGATGGATTGAAACCATCTGCATCTCTGCTAATTACTAAAACTTAATCGCATGTCAAGTTAATTTCATCCATAAAAATTGAAACTACAGTGCTCGTACATGCCGTTATCTCAATAAAAACTGGACTGTTATACAATAAATATACTACCTTTAAAGTGCTTGTTGTGTTGTCTGATAGTCCGCTTAGTTTGTGTCACATGTGCTTTACCACTGAACAACATCCCCTCAAGATTTTTTTTTTACTTTTTTCCGAGATAGACTAAAACTTATCTTTATTAATCCTGTTGGGATGACTCACCCCAAAGAAATTGAAATATTACGGAATAAAAAAACTGGGTAAAACATGTAATGTTAATGTTGTATATGGCTTCAAAACCTGTAAATGCAACTGCAATGGCTGGACATCAAACCTGGGCAAAATGATTGCACTGCTATGGTGTGGTCTGTTGACAAAACTTTTCAATTGGTTACTAGTAGTTACCAGATACGGGCAAAGTGCAAATCGTAGTGCACTGCCTGTGTCTGTGGTTCCTCGTGGAGGCAGCTTGATTGATTGATATGCTCGCTTATTTGTACCATAACAGAGATCTAATATTTTATCAAATCAGGTTGGGCGAGTAACCTTTCTGGCTAATCTTCACACATAAAGCAAGTAACCACACAATGAAAAGTACTGGGATTCAAACCCATGTCAACTGCTTGTAAGGTGGCTATGCTCACCACTATACCATCACTGGACAGCACAATATTCACTGAAATCTTGTAACACATCTGGGCATTGAGACTCAAAATGTGCTCTATCACTGAGCTACAGCCCCTGAAGATTTTCAGATTTTTTAGACTTTTTTGTGAGATCAATGAATAAGAGAAGAAACCTGGGTGGAATATGCAATGTTAATGTTGTATATGGTTTCAAAACCTGGTGGTGGCTGGAAATCAAACCATGGCAAAATGCTTGCACTGCTATTGTATAAATCAAAGTTAAAACATATAACATAACTCAAAGACAGCTACTGCAATGGCTCGGAATCCAACACCGGTCAACTGCTTGGAAGGTAGCTATGCTAACAACTATACCACCATCACTGGGGAATGCTCTGCTCCCTGCAAATCCTCCCTGCAACACATCTGGTCATTGAGACTGATTTTTTGCATTATTTACCATGAACGCAAGGAGATTGACTTTTTATACGGTTGTCTTTCAGAATAAGAGCTTTTGCAGCTCTTTTACAGACTGGACAATAATACCTGATGGAGATGCCGGGGATTGAACCCAGGGCCTCATACATGCAAAGCATGCGCTCTACCACTGAGCTACATCCCCTGAAAGTTTTCTGATTTTTTTAACTTTTTTTTTGAGATCACTGAATAAGAGAAGAAACCTGGGTGAAATATGTAATATTTATGTTTTATATGATTTCAAAACATGGCAGGGGCTGGAAATTGAACCTTGGCAAAATGCTTGCACTGCTACGGTACAAATCTAGTCAACAAGTAACACATCTGTTGCCTTTCTGCTGGACAATACAATACTCACTGCAAATCTTGTAACACATCTGGGCATTGAGAAATGCATTGGTGGAGACGGGTGGCTTCCAGCACCTATGAGATAATACAATATTGTTCATGAAGCCACAAACTATGTAGGGTGTTGTTTTAATGCCCGGGGTCCCTAACAGGAGTATACCTCCTTCAATGTTCAGTTAGTTTTTCTGATCGGTTAAGATTTCTGTGGGGACCCCTACCCGGGAAGAATGTTGAAGTAAACTATTGGCCACTTGTCTAGCCTTCATGTTTCTGGGGAAAGCCTCTGGGTGACGTGTTGCTTAATCACAAATCACTAAGATGTAGCGGTGACCTGCCCTACTCCTCTCTCCTACAGAGTTTCCCTTCGGCAAAGCAAGAATAAGGCAACTCGTCAACTCTTTCAACAAGACGTTAGAAGTACCCCTGCTGCTTTATCGTCCTGGTCTTCATATGTTAAAGAGATATGTTGGGAAAAGGTTTGGCTACTGCCGCACAAGTTTTTCTTAACCAACAAAGTTAAGGAGATATCTTTCAAAATGCTCCACAGATTCTACCCAACTAACCATTATCTGCAGAAAATGAAAAAAGACATTAGTATCAGCTGTACTTTTTGTGGAGAACTAATTGAAACACTGGTATATTTATACTAAGCGTTGGGATATTCAGTCAGGATGGCCGAGCGGTCCAAGGCGCTGCATTCAGGTCGCAGTCTCAACTGTAGGTGTGGGTTCGAGTCCCACTTCTGACATGAAGTGTTTCCCTCTAAAGCTAATGACTGAAATGTGATGTTTGCAAAAAAAGAACTTAGTAGTTCTGCTTTTTTCATGAATTTAAGATGATACTGAATTGCAAGTACAGCCACACCTTTGTGACCATCTGCATTAGTAGTAATATGTTGATACCTTTAATAATTTTATATGATATGGAAAATAATACTGTAATATCATAAATCATAATTCTATAATCATTTAATATGATATGCATAATAATGCTATAATAACATAAATAATAATCAAATAATAATATGATATGATATAAATTAAACTATAATAATATAATATAAATAATAATGTGATATAAATAATAATACTGATACTGAGTGTTCAGTTTATGGGCCAAATGTCTTTATAGCGTATTTATTTGTGTTGAAGTGTGTATATGTGTTGTAGTGTGTATTTGTTTTGTAGTGTGTGTATTTGTGTTGCAGGGTGTGTAGTTGTGTTGTAGAGTGCGTTTGTGTATATGTATTGTAGAGTGTGTATGCGTTGTAGTGTGTATTGGTATTGCAGGGTGTGTATTTTGTTGTTTGTATTTGTGTTGCAAGGTGTGTAGTTGTGTTGTGGAGTGTGTATATGCATGGTAGTGTGTACTTGTGTGGCAGGGTGTGTATTTTTGTTGTAGAGTGTGTGTGTATATGTGTTGTAGTGTTTATTTGTGTTGCAGGTAATGTATTTGTGTTGCAGGGTATGTATTTGTGTTTTGGAGGCCTATTGCTGAAACTAGGATAAGGGATTAAAGCCGGGATATTCAAGTTATCCTGGCTGAATTTTTTGACTTCGGTTTAAAACCAGATTGAATTAAGCCCAGCCAAGTAACCATGGAGATTTATTCTTTGCGGCTAGCCTGGTCCAGAGCAGGCTAACAGCCAGGCTAAGATTAATCCTGGAGTCTCATGTGTCAAATCAGCTGCCGTCTGATCCGAAATAAACGTGTTTCACAGTTATTCCGTTGTCTTCTGCATGTCTTCTGCTTTATTTTCATTAACATGCATTAGCCTACTTGTCACTATTGTTGTTGCGAGTTTGATTTAAACCCTACTACAGTTGTTTAGATGGTTAGAAATGGTTGCACTGGCACCCCCTGATGCGGAGTGGGACTTTTCCGTGTGGGACGGTACGTGCCTGAGGCGGCCGCTGCCTGGTGGACCTGCGAAGCGTCAGTGTCCACTCTCTCTGTAAAAGTAGAGATGAGCAGCGCAGCGTCCGTGGTCTCAGCTTCAGGTTTATACAGGACGCGCTCCGAAGATTAAGTGTGACGATATTAATGTAGCGATATTCCCAGATGATATTAATGTAGCGATATTCCCAGATGATATTAATGCAGCGATATTCCCAGATGATATTAATGGCAGACTGGTCAGAGACCAATACATTCATGATTTCATGTTCTTGTTGCTTATCCTTCTCTAATAAAGGACAGTTTGTGTTACTCCTTAATATCTAGGACTAATGTTGTTTTTATTAAATATTACATTGGTTTCATAACCTTCTCAATTAGTCTCCCATCCCTGGACCAATAACGTGGCCTATATACAGGACGTATGTAGTGTAGTTTACATTCATCACATCAGGAACACCACAATGCTTCTTAATCTTTTTATTTTGGTGCGGTCACTTTTCAGAAGAATAAAAAAACATGAATATTGTTTTACATATGCTCACAGCGTGTATTGAAGTTATTTACTTATTTTTCTAGTTGTTGTCCCTTTCTGATTGTTCTGTATGAACATTAATTGTACAAAGAATTAGACATAGCTTATAGAGATTTGTGCCTATGGTTGTAAAACATGTTCTAGCGTTGTGAATAAGAGTTTGAAATTAAGCCTAGTCATAGGGTCCATTTCCAGAGGAACATTAATTCCCTCTGCTCACTTTTAAGGCAAAGGCTAAATAATAATACATTTTATTTATATAGTGCTTTACATGGTAAGCTAGTCAAAGACACTTTACAGTAAAACCTTCACATTTATCACATAAAAACAGAAACATGAAACTAGCATATTTAAAAGCAATTAAAACACAGTGTAGCCTACAACGTTGTAAAAATGTGGAGTGACTATAGGCTAAGTAGATATTTTTACACCTTCACACATTCAGTCGGGTCCGCTATGTTGGGCTTTTTCTCTCCGTTTAAGCCGTATTTCCCTTTTTGCATATTCTTCCCCTCCTCGTTACTTTCCATTAGAAGCTGCTGCTCATTGGGTGAAACATATGGCGCATGCGTCTTCTCCATCTCTGCATCAGTAAATCTGGGATCGATACCGTGGTCTATGTGAGAAAGCCGTGAACGTGCACTTATCCCAGCTATCTCCACCTGGCTGGACATAGCTTCACCTGTTCATCCTGGCTCGGCAAACGTGCAACCGATTAATCCGCGATGAGCAGGTCACACTAAGTCAAGCTGCGCTTTTTTCATTTATCCTGGATATCTTTATTCTACTTTATGATTGCAACAGGCCCCAGGTTACAGTTATACAGAGACTTAAAGTATAGTTAAACTTAAAGGAAACTGGACTTTCTTAAAGGTCCTCCAAAGACTTTTCGTCTCTCACTGTTGGCAGCGTACCCATGGATGTACTATCACTGGATATGGACTGGCTTTCTTCTTTGTCTAGTGATGTATATTATATGTATATTATTTTACCGAGGTTCCATAGTGTAGTAGTCATCACGTCTGCTTTACACGCAGAAGATCCTGGGTTCAATCCCCAGTGGAACCAATCTTATGGTTTCACATAAGAACTACCACCTCGCAATTGACATTTGAAAAGTCATGAAAAAGGATTGAACAACTATGATTTATACCATAGCAGTGCAAGCATTTTGCCCAGGATTGATGTCCAGCCGCTGCAGTTACATGTACGGGTTTTAAAGCCATATACAACATTAACATTACATGTTTTACCCAGTTTTCTTCTTTTATTCGTAATATGTCAACCTTTCTTTATGGAGTCATGCCAAAAGGATTAATAAAGATAAGTCTGTAATTTCCATTTTTATGGATGAAATGAACTTGACATGCCATTAAATTTACTCTTCAGCAGGTGGAGACATTTCACTTCAGACACTTGCAGCAACAGATGCTTTGTTAAACATTAACACAATGGAAATAGAAGTAATGCTGATACAAAGCATAGTAACTAGTAGAGGATGGTTTCGATTCCATCGACCTCTGGGTTATGGGCCCAGCACGCTTCCGCTGCGCCACTCTGCTCAGCTGTTAATGTTCAGGGGCTGGAAAATCTGTGATTGACATTTTGAGGGAAGGTTTGGGAACCCGCGGTAACCAAGGCTCCAACAGCATCGGTTGCAAAGTTAAACATTTAGACCATGCAACTATCTTTTATGTGAGCTTCCTGATTACTCACACATTGATTATTCACATGTAACACTTGTGATTGGCTGGTGTTTTAAAAAAGGGCATTGTGAGTACAGATATAAACATCAGTAAGGAGCAGAGGCGGGTAGTAACGAGTTACATTTACTCCGTTACATTTACTTGAGTAAGTTTTTGATAAAATTGTACTTCTAGGAGTAGTTTTAAATCACTATACTTTTACTTTTACTTGAGTAGATTAGTGAAGAAGAAATTGTACTCTTACTCCGCTACATCAGGCTACAATGAGCTTGTTACTTTTCTTTTTACCTCTGTGGTATTCTACGTGTCATTGTTTTTACCCCAGCACGTCTCATTTTAATGTTTTATTTTGACAGAGAGAGAGAGAGAGAGAGAGAGAGAGAGAGAGAGTCTTCCGCTGAAGGCTCTACCACGTGACTGTGTTTAACCAATCACACGTCGTTGTGCAGTCACGTGACCATACTCGATCTCAGCGGCGGGACAGGTTAGCTTTGAAGGTTATTGAGAGTGTAACTCAGCAGAGTTGGATTGTGTGGAAATCCATGAAAATGCAAACTACAGTGCTCATACCTGCCGTAACACCCATAAATACTTTGTTATACAATAAATATACAAGTTGGATTTTCCCCTTTATTTTACACATTTAAAGTGCTTGTTTTGCTGTCTGATAGTCTGAGGCAGAAAAGACAGCATACTGCTTAGTTTGTGTCACATGCGCTCTACCAACTGAACAACATCCCCTGAAGATTGTCAGATTTTTTTTTACTTTTTTCTGAGATAGACTAATACTTATCTTTATTAATCCTTTTGGGATGACTCACCGCAAATAAATTGAAATATTACGGAATAAAAGAAGAAAACCGGGTAAAACGTGTAATGTTAATGTTGTATATGACTTCAAAACCTTTAAATGTAACTGCGGTGGGCAAAATGATTGCACTGCTATGGTATAAATCATAGACAGTTAAAAAGTAACACACCTGTTGCCTTTCTGCTGCTTTCTGCTCTGTTGATAAACTTTTCAATTGGTTAGTAGTAGTTACCAGATACGGGCAAAGTGCAAATCATAGTGCACTGCCTGTGTCTGTGGATCCTCGTGGAGGCAGCTTGATTGATTGATATACTCCCTTATTTGTACCATAACAGAGATCTAATATTTTATCAAATCGGGTTGGGCGAGTAACCTTTCTGGCTAATCTTCACAAATAAAGCAAGTAACCACACAATAGAAAGACTCAAACCCAGGTCAACTGCTTGGAAGGTAGCTGTGCTCTCCACTATACCACCATCACTGGACAGCACAATATTCACTGAAATCTTGTAACACATCTGGGCATTGAGACTCAAAATGTGCTCTATCACTGAGCTACAGCCCCTGAAGATGTTCAGATTTTTTAGACTTTTTTGTGAGATCACTGAATAAGAGAAGAAACCTGGGTGGAATATGTAATGTTAATGTTGTATATGGAAATCTGCACTGCTATTGTATAAAAATTAAATTAATATAAAGTGAAAAAGTAACATCACTCAAAGAAAGCTACTGCGATGGCTCGGAATCCAACACCGGTCAGCTGCTTGGAAGGTAGCTAAGCTGACAACTATACCACCATCACTGGGTAATGCACTACTCCCTGCAACACATCTGGTCATTGAGACTGATTTTTGCATTAATTAACATGAAGGCAAGGATATTGCCTTTTAATACTTTTCTCTTTCAGAACAAGAGCTTTTGCAGCTCATTTACAGACTGGACAATAACACTTACAGGATGCCAGTGATTGAACCCAGGAACTCACACTTGCAAAGCATGCGCTCTACCACTGAGCTACATCCCCTGAATGTTTTCAGATTGTTTTACTTTTTCTGAGATCATTGAATAAGAGAAGAAACCTGGGTGAAATATGTAATATTTATGTTTTATATGGTTTCAAAACATGGCGGTGGCTGGAAATTGAACCTTGGCAAAATGCTTGCACTGCCATGGTACAAATCTAGTGGGGTTTGTAAACACATCTGTTGCCTTTGGTGCTGGACAATAACAACACTACCACTGCAAATCTTGTAACACATACTGGATGGATTTCTAGTCCATTTAACCACTGCCACGACAACCTGCAGTTTAGTGCTAGTACTCTGTACTCTGTACTCAAATTGTTCCACAATACTACTATCACTTATTGGCAAAATCAAGTCTGTTTTGGTAAAAATATTTAGTATCAAATGTTTCCTGTGGTCAAATGAGATCAGAAAGCTGAATCGGGCAGTGGAGTCATGAAAAGACCCCATGTAAATCTACCTGACCATAGTCACTGTTATTGCAATTGCTGTGAACTTTCCTTTTGTTTTAGGCACTGTTTTTTTTTTTGATTTTTGAAAGGTTTGCGATAAGGCTCCTGCTGTTAAAATGTAAATCTCATATTGTGTCATCCTTTTTAATGTATTTTTTGAACTGCTCAACTGTGTAATATTCACACTGGCAGTGAGTACCAATGTAGAAATTATCATCTGGGTCAATGTTGTTTTCAATGGCTTGTGGTTTATGTTCTGTGTATTTGAAAGTTTCCAACAGAACAACAGAAAGGTTTCTGTCCAAGTTTGCCATGATCATTGTGTTTGATACGTCCAATTCAGTTGGTGTGCAGTAACCTTATGTAGGGCTATGTTGCTCTTGATTCATTCCTTCTTCAAACTTATCCAGCTCGGTGATGTCCCTGATGAGAATCACTTTGCTGCCTCAGGCGTCAACCCATAAAGTTTGATGAATATTTCTTGCCCATGTTGCCTGGATCTTGTTTTGTTTTCTGAGTATGAGTGCTTTCTTGGTGAGGTGTTTGTTGATGTAAATTGGGGGCCTTTTAATTTCCTTCCTTGTCTGAGGAGTGCTGACTTTTTCTTTCTGTTGGTGAACTAGATAATTACCAATGGAGTGGTCGTTTTGTTTTTGCTTGGCAGAGTATGACAATCCTCAATGTCCCCACCATCAACATAAATGCCTTTTCTGTCCAAAAATCGAATCACCTGTTGTTCCAGCGTCTCTTTCTCCTCCTCTGTAGCTTCACTTTGCCTGGCAGTGGTGTGTCCAGGGTCCGCGGCCACCCTGGCATAGTTCCGTTGTTTTGTTCTCAGGCCGCTGATAATCACATTGTATTGCTTGAGGTCAGCAACTCGAGTTTTCAGAAAAGCAATCTTCTCCACGTTTTGCCTCTTTAGCGTTTCTACCTACGATGGCAATTTCAGACCCGTCCATTTTTTCTAAGTGGGAGAACTTGCAAAATAGCAGGGTGTTCAAATACTTATTTTCCTCACTGTATGAAGACCAGTACGATAAAGCAGCAGGTGTACTCCAAACGTCTTGTTGAAAGAGTTGACGAGTTGCCTTATTTTTGCTTTTGGCCTGTGGCAAACAACAAATATTTCCAGAAGTTGTTTCTTTTACATTTAACAGTATAGGGTGAACATCAACTCCATTAAAACCTTTAAAAAGTGCAATAACAGCTGAAGGACCAACAACAATAGAAAATTCCTTCGGAAAGACAGGAATGCCATAGTGATGAATGAACTCAACCTTCCCTCAAAATGTGAATCCCAGATTTTCCAGCCCCTGAGCATTAACAACTGAGCAGAGTGGCGCAGCGGAAGTGTGCTGGGCCCATAACCCAGAGGTCGATGGATAGAAACCATCCTCTGCTAGTTACTATGCTTGTGTCAGCATCAATTCTGTTTCCAGTGTGTTAATGTTTAACCATAACCCCATAAAAACTGGAGCTTAATACAATAAATATGCTACAATTTAAGTGTTTGTTGTGCTGTGATAGTCTGAGCTCCATCCTCTGAAGCTTAGCCACTAAATGAAGTTGGCCAATCATTTTGGTTCATAGTGATTGTTGTGTGCCTTCAATATCAACATGTGGATATTATGAAAGAAACTGCCTAGCAAACCCTTGCAACTGATTTTAAAGTTTAACTTTTAAAGGTTCCATGGTTGTAAATTGGAAGGTTTGGTTCATAGTCCCTGGTGTGCCTTCTGAATCCATGCTGGATCTGATGTTTAAATCTGATAGGTGGGAACACTTTTTAAAGGTTCCATGGTGTAATGTATGCATTAGCTGACTCTGAATCCAGCAAGTTTGTATGCATTAGCTTGTTAAGTGTAATGTCTTGTTTGTGTTGTAGTATCTATAGAGATTTGTGGTGTAGTATGGAACCATTGTCCTGTCTTTTATGTATTATGAAACTTTTTGCCACCTGTCTTGGCAGGACTCCCTGGAAGAAGAGTTACTGTAGCTCAATGGGATTGTTCCTGGTTAAATAAAGGTCAAATAAAAATAAAATGAATCTGTAATATGTCCAAACATCCTCTCTCCATTACCGACATACTGGAAGTCGGCCATGTTTAATTGGATGCTCTCCAGTTATTATTGTTTGGTAGATTAACATTATATTTTCCTACTTTGGGGAATTTTCATTTCATATTCTTTGTCTGATATTTTCCATTCCCTGTTTGTATTTTCTGTGACTGCATGTGGTTTTAAATCTGTTGGAGTTTCTTCAGACTAAAGCAAAGACACTGATGATGTCATCCAAAAGAAACATAAAGGACAGCAGCCTGTTTCCAGAGGACACTAAAGAATGATGGAGCAGCAGGGAACAGAGCAGCTCAAATAGCAAACAGCTGATTTATTCATCTGACTTGTAGACTAACACCAATGATTGACTTGTTTTAAATGTCTGGGAATGTGGAACAGCTCCATGCTGACTACCTGAAATAAAACAAGGCCACATGCTGATTATTGGGGACTTGATTTGATGGATTTATTCTTCCTGATGTGTCTCTGTTTCAACTCCTAATTTAAAGGTAAAATCAGCATCCACTAAAGGTTGTGTTGTTGCTGCTGACAGACTCAGATTATTATTCTAATTGTGTGACAACATTATGGGATGGATCCCTATAGAGATAGACCTTTTAGTTAAAGAGGAACATCCTTTTAGTTCAGATCCTTTAGTTTCCAACCAGACCAGAGTGGTGATTGAAGGAACAGTGGAAATATGAACCAAGATGGCTTTTTCATATATATATATTTTCTTTTTCTATTGACTATAGTTGTGTTTGTTCAACCTGTTCAACATTTCTATTCGTCATAAAGTTCAGACGTTATGTTTTTTACCGCCAGTTCAAAAAGGAGCTGAACACGGAGGAAGATTCCTCCCTAACAGTCGCTCTGCTCTGCTCCGTGCCCCCACTGTCCGGTAATAGTTAAAGCAGATAAAAAACCTAAAGAACACTCAAAAGCTTCAAGATAAAACTTACTTAAGAAGCTTCTTCCTTCACGTTCAAGAGAAGGCCTGTTTCCAGCCAGAGTATGAATTGATTCATGAAATCCCTGTTATTAAGATGTAGGCACTCCCATATGGTCTAGTGGTTAGGATTCCTGGTTTTCACCCAGGTGGCCCGGGTTCAACTCCTGGTATGGGAATCATTATTTATCTCCGATATTGGTCCTGTATTTAATCAGAGCTGTAGTTACGTACGTACCTTACACTGTTAGACTTTGCTGTAATTTCTACAGTTACTTACCACAAAATTCCCAGTAAAATAACATAATTTTATTTTCCGGTTCATTACTGTAATATGCATTGCATTATGGGTAGTAACATTTAATTTACAGTGAGTCACAGCTATCAAATTTATAGATATCAGATTTGTAGATGTGATCGTACATTGACAAATGCCGCGGCTGGAAACAATCGTAATTTAAATATCACGCCCCAATATATTCTCGGTTTTGAGGCCTCTCCCCTACTATTTAGGACATGGCCAGACGTAATCCGGTTAAGAAGTGGAGAATGAAACCCTGACATCTCAGGTGCAGCCAGCTACCACCAGGCTCAGGAGAATATGCCGCCCAAGAAAAATGCTACTACTAAATATGACAGAGAAATTCATTTTTATAAGTCTTTTATTTCATATTTCTCTGTAGTAGTGTCTTAAAATATTATAACTTTCATGCTTATTATATATTCATATCTTGCTTGTCGTATATTCCTACATGCTTATTATATTTTATAATCTTATATGCACATTTAACTAACCGTTTCTTTAAAGCTGTTAGCACCACCGAGGCAATAAAGGTCTCCACTGCTGTATATCTTAGAGATAGCAAGTGCCTTAGTTTCGAGGTCAGTCAAAGTACACGTCGCCCAGCGACCTGCCCTCTGCCCTCGCTTTCTCAGTGTAGGCATAAACCAAACACCAGATGTCTTTTAGTATCAACAACTGTGAATCTTTGTGTGTGTGTTTCAATAAAGAGACTGTGCCACAAAGAATCTGTTGAAGGTTCCCGAGAGTGATGCTGGAGATAGGTTGCTCTCGCGGTGCTTCCCTTTTGTGGCAAAAAGTCTATAAACTGCTCACTACTGTCTGAGTCTCGTTTTGTTGCTTTGACCATCAGTAATTTAGTAAGTTTAAGTGTCCTGAACCTGACAAAATATACTACCCGATGAGGTTGAGGAGATTGAATACACCACTGCCAGGCTGAGTGAGAAGGAGAGACATGGAGACGCTGGAACAACAAGCGATTTGCTTTTTGGACAGAAGATGTCATACTCTGCCGAGCAAAAACAAAGCGGCCACTCCATTGGTAATTATCCCGTTCACCAACAGAAAGAAAAAGTCAGCACTCCTCAGACAAGGAAGGAAATTAAAAGGCACCCAAGTTTACATCAACAAACACCTCACCAAGAAAAATGATATTGCCAAGAAGAACTCATACTCAGAAACTTTTCTGTTACATATGATCAACAGAACTTGGAAACTTTCAAATGCACAGGACATAAACCACAAGACATTAAAAACAACATTGACCCAGATGATAATTTCTACATTGGTTCTCACTGCCAGTGTGAATATTACACAGTTGAGCAGTTAAAAAAATACATAAAAATGGACAACACAATATCAGTTTTACATTTCAACAGCAGGAGCCTTATCGCAAACCTTTCAAAAATCAAACAGTGCCTAAAACAAATGGAAAGTTCACAGCAATTGCAATAACATAGACTATGGTCAAGTAGATTTACATGGGGTCTTTTCATGGCTCCACTGCCCGATTCAGCTTTCTGATCTCATTTGACAACAGGAAACATTTGATACAAAATATTTTTACCAAAAACACAGACTTGATTTTGTCAGTAAAAGTGACAGTAAAACTGTGATGAATTTGCTACGCCGATGACACTCTTTTCAATCACACTCAATAAATTAACCAGATTATTCAATCCATGCTTCCATTTCTATGCAAAGTGGTCTCATCCGGGACCTATCGGACCCAATGCGAGAATCATACCCATAGACCAACGAGCCATGAAACACAGAGTTCTAGAAATTTTCCATCAAGGAAATGCGGCTGCGATCTGTCAGTGAATCGAAAGCCAATGGTCAAGTAGTTTGTTTGGCATGTAGTGTTTTTTATGGCAACACTGCCAGATTCAACTTTTTGATTATATTTTAAACAGACTACTTTTTACACAAAACATTTTACAAACATTTGAACTGAATTTTTCTATCAAACATGACAGCAGAATTGTAATGACCTTGCACATTTTGTAACTGTAATCAACTCAGATAATCTTTCTAGCGAGAATCATACCCCTACACCAACGTGCCAGATTCAGCTTTCCGATATCATTTGACAACAGGAAACATTTGACACAAAATATTCTTACCAAAACAGACTTGATTTTGCCACTAAGAAGTGCTAGTAGTATTGTGATGAATTTGCCTCGCGGATGACACTCTCTTTTCCATTACATTCAATAAATAAACCAGATTATTCAATCCATGCCTCCACTTCTATGCAAAGTGGTCTCATCCGGGACCTATCGCACCCTAAGCGAGAATCATAAACCCAGACCAATGAACAAGGAGAGTCATGTCCTGCTCGTTTGTTCCTCATATTTTTTCCCAGTTTTTTCTGTTGCGTGCAGTTGAAGCAGGATATGAAAAATTGCCAAATAGCTCTACTACAATTATGCTGGCTCTTAATCTTGGTTAATTTAACAATAAACTGGACTTTAAAGTACAGCTTTGGGTTGGAACAGCTCCTACCTTTAGGGGGCAATGATCCGGGAGTTGAACCCAGGACCTCTCGCACCCAAAGCGAGAATCATACCGCTTGACCAACGAGCCACGTAAAAACATTGTATTAGCAATTTTCTATCAAGTAAATGTGATCAGTCAGTGACTAGAAAGGCAATGGTCTAGTAGCTTGTTTGGCATGTTTTTATGGCAACACTGCCAGATTGAGCTGTCTGATTATATTGGACTAATTAGCTTTAGCTACAGTCACTGTAGGACAGGCTTGAGCTATTGGTAGGCCACAGTCTCGCAGAAAAATTTTAAAATATGGCAATAGCCAACTGAAGATGGATGCCATTGTAAACACATTCAGATCATCTCACATAGTTAGTGCTAATCTGTGGGGTTGTTTTTCTGACGACTGAATCAAGGATTTTATCCAAAGATTTAACTGTAACCGCTATTTTATGTTGTGTTACTAGTTGGAGAATGCTAACATGTGTTAGAATTCATTCTAGATTGTGTCTCTGGATAAATATATTTAGCATTGACTTGACTGTTTAATTTAGTAAGTGCTACTTGTTGGGGCAGTTGAACATGACAATGCTACAGACTGTAACTGAAGATAGATGGGATTGTAATCACATTCAGATCACCTCAAATGGAGACACTGATGATTATTGTGTTCATAAGTGCTTCTCTTTGGGGGTTGACCTGGTAGTGAGTTCATCATCAGACATATCTTTGAACAAATGCAGATTCACAATTCTTCCCAACAATAGTAAAATGAATAACTCTGGCACCAGAACTACCCAAACACAAACACTGACTTGAGTTGTGTATGCAGTAAGTGATACTTGTTGGGGCAGTTTTGTTGACCTCTGAAGTCCAAGATTTCCTCCCTAAAGAAATGTTTAAAAGGATATTCTCCTGGTTACTGGTTGAACAATGTTGAAATGTTTTCTAAGTCATTCTTATTACCTCAACTTTAGCATTGACTTGACTGTTTAATTCAGTAAGTGCTACTTGTTGGGGCAGTTAAACATGACGATGCTACAGACTGTAACTGGAGATGGATGGCATTGGAATCACATTCAGATCATCCAAATGGAGACACTGATGATTATTGTGTTCATAAGTGCTTTTTCTTTGGGATTGACTTGGTTGTGAGTTCATCAGACACTTACAAATGAGGAGGCAGTAGATTTCACCAGCTGTCCACCGCTAGCTAAATAAATAAAAAGAATGGGAGTTTTGGAATAGATATTCAGTACTATCTGGTACTTTCTATTGTTGAATGAGCTCTATCTGGAGGCAAAAGGAGTTGCACCAAAGAAAGTCATTCGACACTAATTGACCACTCACTAAATTAGGCTTTAGTGTGGCAGACTGTGACACACCAAAGCGTGATTTATTGAACTGAAAAGACAAACAATATTAATATGATTATGTAACGAATAAAAAAACACTATTTCATATATATATGAAATATGAGTTATTTAATAAAAATATTCACCATTGAAAAACTTGGGGGCGCAGGAAAGATGGTGGCACAGCAGCCGTTGCACCAGCGGTCGAGACCAGAGCAGCAGACTGCGAGGCTGCGGCAGGAGGCAGAGTGGTGGGCTGCTAAATATACAGTCATTTGTTTTATTCATATCATCTGCACTATTGTATGGTATTTTTTTTAAGTTATCATTATATATTGCTATATTTTACCTTCTGATAGATAATAATGTTTATTATGGAAAATCCATGACTAGCACAGAAGAGGTTTAGATTAGGGAAGCCGTTCCTCCCAATCACACTTCTCCAAGTATCTACAACATCACCCGTGTGTGTGTTGAAGTCCCCCAGCAGAACTATGGAGTCCCCTACTGGAGCCCCAAACAGTAATCCATTCAAGGTCTCAAGAAGGGCTGAATACTCTGAACTCTTGTTTGGTGCATATACACAAACAACAGTCAGAGTTTCCCCCATCACCCGCAGGCGTAGGGAGGCGACCCTCTCCTCCACCGGGGTACACTCCAACGCAGCGACACTCAGCAGGGGGCTTGTGAGTATCCCCCACATCCGCCCGGCGCCTCACATCCTGGGCAACTCCGGAGTAGGACAGAGTCCAACCCCTATCCAGGAGTAGGGTTCCAGAACCGACACTGTGCATAGAGGTAAGCCCCACCAGATCTTATTGGTAGCGCTCCAACTCCCACAGAGATGTGACATTCCACATTCCCAGCGCCAGCCTCTGCCGCCGGGTCTGGTCTGTCAAAGCCCCTGACCTTTGATGCCACCCATGCCACTTAGCGCACCTTGACCCCATTGGTTCCTCCCACAGGTGGTGGGCCCATGGGCTGGAGAGAGATGGGCCACGTAGCTTTTTTGGGCTGTGCCTGGCCGGGCTCCGTGGCAAACCCGGCCACCAGGCGCTCGCTGACGCCCGGGCTTCCTCCGGGCAGGGTCCCTCAATCCCTTACTCAGTTTTTCATAGGATATTTGAACCATTCTTTGTCTGGTCCTACCAGGAGCAAAAAGCTCCAGACAAAACATCCCTCAAGTTCATAGGGACACACAAACCTCTCCACCACAATAAGGTGATGGGTACATACAGTAAAATATAAACTGTAAAACATGTACGGTTAAAAGTGCTTGTTGGGCTGTCTGATAGTCTGAGGTATAAAGAGAGAGAACCGCTTAGTTTGTGTCTCGAGCAGAACCACGGCTCAGGGTGGGGCCGGTCCTCTGCCTCGACTGGTTGGGGGTGAGAGATAGAGACAGACAGAGAGAGAGAGAGAGACAGAAAGAAAGAGAGAGACATGGAGAATTGCAGCAGAGGGTGTAGAGCAGGAGCATGGAGACACCAGCTGACTCCAACCACAGATCCAAACTCCACAGCCCCAGAGTCATAAACACCTGCAAGAAGCAGTAGGAGGAGAGAGGAGTGGGGCGTGAGAGCACAAGACTCAGGAAAGGGAAGAAGTAGAGTTAGTAACATGCATTAATGGGATTAGGAAGGATTAGGGGAAGGAGGAGGTGGGAGGTACTTAGTGCATCATGGGAAGTCCCGGCAGGGTAGGCATATAGCAGCACAACTAAGGGATGGTTCAGGACTCACCGAGCCAGCCCTTCTGGATTAGCAGCATTCTGGATTAGCTGAAGAGTCTTTATGGACTTTTTTGGGCAGCCTGACAATAAAAAGAATTGCAGTAATCCCGTTTAAAGTAACAAATGCCTGGACTAGTTTTTCTGCATCAATTTTTAGACAGGATTTTCCTGAATTCCTGAATTTGATGACTACTGCACTATGGAAACTGCGGTAAGCCTGGCCACGATTTCATGGCAGGAATATTTTCCGTGTAGCTTATTTAGAGTTCAACTCAGCAGAGTTTGATTGTGTGAGCAACATGAACAAAAGAAATGTGTTTCCGCCTGGTTTCTAACAGGGGACCTTACGCATGTGAGGCGAACGTGATAACCACTACACTACAGAAACTGATGAAAAAAATGTTTTTGCATGTTTGTGGGGAAATGCACCATTCATATTTTACTGTAAATGTTTAAAATGTTTAAAATGCTGTTAGACATGTTCATTTTTGTCACATAGAGATTTTTAAACTGGATTCAGTCACAGATGCTTTGTCATGGATTGGAGTGACAGCGAATATGTAGTAAACCTAAATATATCTACATGTATTTACAGTGGCAAATAATGGAATAGCGCCACCTATCGATTGATGTGCCAAAAGTAGAGCTTCGGCATTCCTCGTTAGTATAATGGACAGTATCTCCGCCTGTCACGCGGAAGATCGGGGTTCGATTCCCGGCGGGGGAGATATTTCTTCCAGCTTAGGCCTCGAGGAAGTCCTAGCAAATGCGTTGGACTATTCATGAGGGAAAGTTGGCCTTGGTTCAGGCTATGTTGAGCATGGGAGGAGAACTCCTGACCCTAAATGTGGTATTGTCGGCGATGGAAAGAGCACAACTCCTGGACATGATTTGGAATTGAATGTGCAGTGTTCCCAATGCATTGATATTATGGAATTAAAAGCTATTCTAAGGATAGTTTGAGCATTATTCACTTTATTAAACACTGCCATTATTCTGAACACAACTGTCGTATTGTATGTCAGCCTCCAGCCTTTCGCAATTGTACAATTCACACAAATTCAACCAATCACCGTGACTGCCAATTTTGACCAATCACTGCAACTTTTCCGTAAATTTGACCAATAACCGGAGTCTCCGCGACTTCAACTAATCCCAGCACGGCACGGGTCAGACTTTGTCTCAGTATGTGACACACATGGTGGATGCAGGAAAAACTGGAGATGAGCTAAATTGAGAACTACGCCCATTATTGTGAGAGTGCAATGATACGTTAAAGTCTAACAAATACTTTATCAAACCATAGGAATGTGTCCCAGGCCAGGTGAGGAATTAACAATGTAAAGATCAACAAGCCACTGACACATATGTTCAAGTTTGATTCATTCAATAAATTGTCTTAAATCCTCTAGCTAGTTTCATATTATACCAACATTTGTAGCATCCTGAGCCTTCTTCAGAAGGTTACTACAAAATCTTAGTCTAGAGTAATTTTTTTTACTGAAAAGTTTCCTTTTAATTTGTAAAAAATATTGCAACATACAACATACAAAAGACATTGCAACTTTCATCACAAGGAAAAAAAAAGTTTTGAAAATATTTTGGGCTGCAATACCATTACAAAAAAGACCCAAAGTTCTGGAGGGACTGATGTGTCCGTCTGCTTTTATGTGCCAGTTTATGCTTGAGAACACAATGTGATCTTTTGTATGTCTCCCAGTACTGTGTGCATTTCCATGAGGTAGTTTGCATGACTGAGGGTTTTAGTGAGTCTTTACATTTTTGGTTACCATAACCACAAATAACATGATGGTTTAACAAGTCAAAAAAGGAAAAACAAGTTTTAAACTGATAGACTTAAGCCTACTAATGGGTACTGTGCCATGCTGACTGTTGTAGTTAATCTTAACAGCAACAGTGTTGATTGCAAAGTGGCAATTGTTTTAGTTTGAGGCATTAAGTAATGGCATTGTTGGAAACCAGTGTGCTTTGTGGCAGATTAAATCATTCATAGCTTAGAATTTATCAGAAGTATGTAAAAAACCAGTTCAGTTTAATATCAAACAAATATAAGTAGATACATGCAGTAATTACCAAAGCAGCATCAGGTTGACAAGGTAACGGACGCCATAACGGAGGGAACAGACGCCTGGTTGGCGGGACCCCAGCCGCCAGGTTGGCGGACGCCTTTGGCTGGGCTGGTCGCCCAGCGCCAGGTTGGCCATCTGGTGGCGGCTGGTCGCCCAGCCAGGTTGGCGGACGTTGCGGGCTGGTCGCAGCGCCAGGTTGATCGCCTGGTGATCCTTTTGGTCGCCCAGCCCAGGTTACGGACGTTTGGTTGGCATTGAGTAATGGCAAAGCGCCAGGTTGGCGGACGTCTTTGGGCAAACGCCCATTTCCACAACTAATTTACCAAGGGCGTCCGCCCCACATATTCTGGGACTGCTCCAAATGATACAGACATACTGGAAAGACATTAAAGAGGAATTGGACAACATATCCCCTCTGGACCCCTTTTTCTACTGGGAGAAAACAGCCTGAAAATTTGGTTGTTACATATTGTGTTAATGATTGCAAGAAACATGATCACTATTAATTGGATAAAGCCTAGTCGCCCTATACATGAAATCAAACAGGTCCGTATAATGGAAAATATGACTGTTTTCTACAGTTGAAAGTACCTTTGTTCATAAGAAGATGGACCCCTGTCATTTGAGCCTTGATTTAGAATAATAATTAAACATACTGTGATATGCAATAGTTTATTTTCCCTGCTTCTATGTAGTCAATATATATGTTGAATGAAGTTCAACCACAAGATGCAGACCCCTTATTTTATATTTTGGGGGCCTTGACCAACTGCCATGTTTTTGCTTGTTTGCAAGACATGATGTCTCTTTCTCAGGCCAAACTCTCTGGGCAGGCAAAACAGAGAAAGGAGAGGTAACCTTGCTCCTCATGACATCATAAGGGAGGATGCCAGATTGGTCCATTTCATTTTCTCAAAGGCAGCAGGATACCCCAGGGCTTGGTTTACATGTAATGCCATTTCTAACCACTGGGGGACAATAGGGCAGGCTGGGGGAACTCATATAAAAGACCTCATGAAGTGAAATTTTCATGCCATGTATTTGTTTGTATTGAACTGCTAAAAATTGCCTAAATGTTCAATAAGGGCAATAAAAAGTGCTGGTTTACCGACGTTGTTATGAGTGAAAGCCTTTTTCCAGCCAAAATAAAACAAGGTGTTTTTGAAAATGCAAAATCTAAATCAGTTCATCCATTGAGTCTAAGTGGTTTGTATGCAAAATTTAAAGTGATTCCCCTAGGAGTTCAGAGATTTTTTGCATTCACAAAAATTGAATTGTGACATGAGGACACAGTCACCTTTTAAACCTTTAAAATCCCATCAATTGACCTGCGAGTTTTGAAAGGTTTTTAATTTTAAGAAATTCCCTCCAGAAATTCCTTCCTCCCCTCCTGTGTTATCGCAAGTTATTTGTTATCTGGATCAATGTCATTTTCAATGTCTTGTGGTTTATGTTCTGTGTATTTGAAAGTTTCCAAGTTCAGTTGATCATTTGTAACAGATAGGTTTCTGTCCAAGTTTGCCATGATCATTGTGTTTGATAAGTTCAATTCAGTTTGTGTGCAGTTACCTTATGTAGGCTATGTTGCTCTTGATTAATTCCTTCTTCAAAAGTTATCCAGCTCGGTGATGTACCTGATGTGAATCACTTTTGCTGCCTCAGGCGTCGACCCATGAAGTTTGATGTTTTACAATTTCTTGCCCATGTTGCCTGGATCTTGTTTTTTTTCTGAGTATGAGTGCTTTCTTGGCGATATCAGCATTTTTCTTGGTGAAGTGTTTGTTGATGAAAACTTGGGTGCCTTTTAATGTCCTTCCTTGTCTGAGGAGTGCTGACTTTCTTTCTGTTGGTGAACGGGATAATTACCAATAAGTGGCCATTTGTTTTGCTCGGCAGAGTATGACAATCCACAATGTCCCGCTATCAACATAAATGCCTCGCTGTCAAAAACAAATCGGCTGTTGTTCCAGCTCCTTCTCTCTCCTTCTTACTGCCTGGCAGTGGTGTATTCAATCTCCTCAACCTCATCGGGTGGGATTTTGCATTTTTTTCTTAGGCGCATATTATTCTCCTGGGCCTGGTGGTAGCTGGCTGCACCAGATGTCAGGGGTTTCATTCGCCACTTCTTAACCGGATTACGTCTGGCCATGTCGTAAATAGTAGGGGAGAGGCCTCAAAACCGGAATATATTAGCGCAGTTATTTATCAATGTACGGTCATTCTGCTCTTTCTGATTGGTGTGATACGAACGTGTCATGAATCATGCGAAGCCTGCTGTTGTAAGAGGTGATTTCTGCGCTCATGTCTGGGCTGGTTTCTACGTTAGGTTGATAAATGAGGCCATTAGCTCTAAGGATGTGCAATACATAACTGAAATGAGCACACACACTAATGAGTAGCACAAT